>BHFT01016030.1:0-38337 GCA_004320025.1 Laticauda laticaudata | reverse complement strand
TCCCCACACCCCGAGAGCGGCACCAAAATTGAGGGAGAAGTAGTTCCTTGACTTATGGCTGAAAAGGCCCTGGAAATTGTTGTTAAAATTGTGGTGATTGGACACGATCGTTATTAAGGGCCTTTTTCACGTGGCCATATTAAGTGAACGGTGTGGTTAATTAAGTAATTTATTACTATTATTATCTATTTATTTATTAATTATTATTTATTATTATTATTATCATTAAGATAAGCAGCCACGATCAGGAGACGGAGGAAGTCAGCACTATGGCTAAGTCCAGGGTGGGTATCTTTTCTTGCTGTATACTGGGATGTATTTACACCAAGACAAATTCCTAGTGTGTCCAATCACCACTTGGCCAATAAAGTATTATTCTATTCTAGCATTCTATTCTATATCTATATTGTTCTGTTCTATTCCTTATTCTAATTCTAGTTCTAATTCCTAATTCAATCCATTCCATCTAGTTCCTTCCAATATCATTCTATCTAATTAATTCTATCCTATCCTATTCTAATGGACATGTCAAATCCAGGAGTCCGGTGGCTCTTTGAACCTTGGTTGTTTTTGTTGCAGGCGTTTCATTACCGAGCTAGGTATATCATCAGTGCTAGAAGGGAGTGGGGTTTGTGGAAGGGGGAGAAGAGAAAGGGAGAGGGGGAAGGAGATGACTGTTGGTCCTTGGCTCTCCTAGAAGGCTTGGGGGTTATTTTTTTTGCAGACGTTTCATGACCCAAGTAGGAAACATCATCAGTACTTATAGAAAAACCAAGGAAAAATTTGCAGGGAAGAGGAAAGGAGGAGGAGGAAAAGGAAGATGACAAAGAGGAGAGGAGGAGAAAGAGGAGGAAGGACTGTGGGGTCTTTGAGCCTGGTTGTTTGCAGACATTTCATGACCCAAATAAGAAACTTCATCAGTGCTCGAGGTAGTAAGGTTACATATAATTAAAACAGAGCAAATCCTGCTCCCTCATAGCACTGAATGATGTTACCTGGTTAGGTCATGAAATGTCTGCAAGAAAACAGCCGCTTAAAGAGCACCAAGGACCCAATAATCCCTCCCCCGCCCTCCTTTCTGCACCCCCCATTCCCTCTATACTGATGATGTTTATCTAGTCAGGTCACAAAAACATCTGCCAAAAAAAAAAAAACCCCCAACCCCAACCCAAACCAGAAGCACCCCAACCTCCTTTCAACCCTGAGCTACACAAATCTCCCTTTTGGGCATTTCAACCCAGCTAACCGCCAGAGGTCAATCCTTTTGTTTTAACAACCAAAAACACAAATATAAAACCATCTTAGTTATAAACAGTGTTGTTGCTGAGTACATATAACCCCCCCCCCCCCCAGAGAGCAGGCAAATTGAGGGAGAAGTAGTCCTTGACTTATGGCTGAAAAAGAGCCCTGGAATTTGGTTGTTAAAATTGTGGTGATTGGGACACAGATCGTTATTAAGGCCTTTTTCACGGTGGCCATTAAGTGAACGGTGTGGTTATTAAGTAATTTTTACTATTATTATCTATTTATTTATTATTATTATTTTATTATTATTATTATCATTAAGTAAGCAGCCACGATCAGAGAGGAGGGAAGCTCAGCACTATGGCTAAGTCAGGGGTGGGTATCTTTTCTTGATGTATACTGGGAGTATTTACACCAAGACAAATTCCTAGTGTGTCCAATCACACTTGGCCAATAAAAGTATTCTATTCTATTCTATTCTATTCTATTCTATTCTATTCTATTCTTATATTGTTCTGTTCTATTCCTTATTCTAATTCTGTTCTATTCCTTATTCTATTCCATTCCATTCTATTCCTTCCAATATCTATTCTATTCTATTAATTCTATCCTATCCTATTCTATGGACATGTCAATCCAGGAGTCCTTGGTGCTCTTTGACCTTGGTTGTTTTGTTGCAGGCGTTTCATTACCGAGCTAGGTAATATCATCAGTGCTAGAAGGGAGTGGGGTTTGTGGAGGGGAGGAGAAAGAGAAGGGAGAGGGGGAAAGGAGGATGACTGTTGGGTCCTTGGTACTCTCTAAGCTTGGGGGTTATTTTTTTGCAGACGTTTCATGACCCAAGTAGGAAACATCATCAGTACTTAGAAAAAAATGGAAATTTGCAGGGAGGAGGAAAAGGAGGAGGAGGAAAAGGAAGATGACAAAGAGGAGGAGGAGGAGAAAGAGGAGGAAGGACTGTGGGGTCTTTGAGCCTGGTTGTTTGCAGACATTTCATGACCCAAATAAGAAACTTCATCAGTGCTAGAAGGTAGTAAGGTTACATTATATATTAAACAGAGCAAATCCTGCTCCCTCATAGCACTGATGATGTTACCTGGTTAGGTCATGAAATGTCTGCAAGAAAACAAGCCAGCTACAAGAGCACCAAGGACCCCATAATCCTCCTCCTCCCCTCCTTTCTGCACACCCCATTCCCTTCTAGTACTGATGATGTTATCTAGTCAGGTCACAAAACATCTGCCAAAAAAAAAAAACCCCCCAACCCCAAACCCAAACCAGAAGCACCAACCTCCTTTCAACCCTGAGCTACAAAAATTCTCCTTTATTGGCATTTCAACCCAGCCTACCTGGCAGAGGTCATTCCTTTTGTTTTTACAACAAAAACGACAAATAAAAACCATCTTTCAGTTATACAGTGTGTTGTCTGAGTACATATATCTGGTGCACATCTTAATATCTGTATACATTTCTCTTTAAACTTACATTCATATTCTAATCAACATTATGTATCATTTTATCGTTATTACAGTACCATTAAGTTTTTTTATTTCATCCATCTATCTTTAATATCAAATCTCATCTCTTACTAAATTATATTCATATCTTGACTTATTCAAAATAGTCAGTTGCTATATATCATTATTGCTATATCCTTTAATTCCTTGCTCTGCTTTCTAACCATCCACAGAATGCAGGTGTCATTCCTGTGGGAGAACGGCAGGGAAGAAATGCAATTCAGGACATAATGAAATGCACATAATTGCAATTAAAAGAGGCGTCTTACTCGTAAATGCTGAGATGCGGGGACAACGGCCGTTTAGACTGGGTGTTCTTCTCCCAAAACTTGGCCATTTCTTCCTTCGCTGACGTCGTCACGGGGAACACGCTGAAACAGAACCATCGAGAACTTGAAAGGAGGTAGGCACAGGGGTGGGATTCTACCAGTTCGCACCTATTTGCTCGAACCGGTTGTGAACATTCTAAGCAGTTCAGAGAACTGGTTGTTAGAAGAAATTACTGGGCTAATCCTGTCAGGAAGGCAGGAAGGAAACATTCTGGTGTTGCTTACAGAAACTGCCTCTCCGTTAATCCTTATTACATTCTTCTCCAGACTTACTGACTCAGGAACTTCTCTGGAGTTTTTTCCCCCTCCTTTGCTGGTACTTCGCTTGTGTGGAGTGACCCTTCAAAGTTACAATGGCACTGAAAAAAGTGACATGGCCATTTTTCACACTTACGACTGTTGCAGCATCCCCACAGTCATGAGAGGCCATGCGAGGAGATACGTGCCTCGATGTGAGTGATGTTAGAGTTGGCTACACCCAGCCAGTAACATGACCAAGCCATGTCCACCCAGTCACAGGACCACCAAGCCACGCCCACCACCTAAGCCACACCCACAGAACCGGTTGTTAAACATTTGAATCCCACTCCTGGGTAGGCCCCAAACCACCCGGTAACGCATTCAGGCAGTCCTCGACTTATGACCATGTGTTTAGCAAGCGTTCCAAATTACAAATTTAAGGAAGTGGTTCATTTTCTTCTTGTACTATAACCGTCATCGGGTGTTAGTGATCCTATTTTTATCAACAAAAAAGTTTGGCAAGTGTGAGAAACTTACTGTCTCACAGAGAATCCTGCGTTGAGGTGGACACAGAGGACACGCCGGCTCGCTAACCTGAAAGGGGGAAAAAAAAAATTACAGGATGCGTTGAATGGATAGCCCGGAGTTTATCCTTGATGGGTTATCAGCCTACCCTGCAGAGTTAGCGTAAGGATTTTCTGAATCGTGGCACAGAAGATAGCTGGAGAACAAGGTGGTCCAATTGCTGGCCGGTCAAAAGGTGTGTGTGTGTGTGTGTTTGTATCTATCTGTTTATCTATCATCTGTTTGTCTTTATATCTATGTATCTATCTTCTCTATCATCCTTATTTATCATTTATCATTCTCATCCATTTAATCTATTTTATCTATCTGTTTATCTATCATTTGTTTATCTATGTATCTATGTATCTATCTATCTATCATCTATCTTCTCTATCATCCTTATTTATCTATCATCATTCTCATCTATTTAATCTATTTTTTCTATCGATTTATCTATCTGTTTAACTATCTATCATCTGTTTGTCTATGTATCTATCTATCATTCATAAACATTTTGAACACAGTGTATTGTCAGGGCATATCATTTACAGAAAAGCAAAGAAAGAACAAAAAGGATATAAACATATTTACCAATAACTATTGAACAATAATAGCATAACATAATAGTTTTGACTAAATTTCTCTTTATATTAGCTTATTTGTAATTGTGTTAATTATATTGGCATGTTTATACGTATAAACCCCCTTTATATTTAATTCACAGATAGCAATAATCTTTCATTCATCTAATTTCTACCTCTTATCTCTAGCCACTCATAGAATGTATTCCAATGTTTAAGGAATATTCTGGTCTCCTTTGTCCTTTATTTTTAATGTCAATCTGTCCATCTCTGCACAGTCCAGTATTTTCTGAATTACGTCCTTATCTGACGGGGTGTTCTTATTTTTCCAATATTGTGCAAATACAATCCCTGCTGCTGTCGATACACACAAAATTAATATATATAGTCCCTTTATCATAGCCCTGCGGCATTTATACCCAACAAAAATAGTTCTGGTTTCAGATCCATATGTCCCTTGAGCATCTTTTCCAACCATGTTATGTATTTTTGTCCCATATTTTCTTGCTTTCGTACAATGGTTAAAGCGCCAAGGTAGAAACCGGGAGACGGTGAGTTCTAGTTCTGGTTTAGACATGAAAGCCAACCGGGTGACTGTGGGCCGATCACCAGGAAACGGTGAGATCCCCCCACCCCAAATCGTCTCCAGGATCCCCATTTGGGGAGCCCCTGACCTTCAGCATGCTTTCCACATACACACACCCAACAACAACCCTGCAAGGTAGGCTGAGACAAGGGAGAGCAAGGGAGCTTTTGGGGCCGAGTGAGGACTCGAACCCAGGCCTCCCTCCATCCTAACTGGACACTTTCCTGATGCTGGTTTGGATTCCCCTGGTTTAAACCCAGAGACTGGAGTGGGGGGACGACCCTGGCTTAGCTATGATAANAGTGGGGGGGACGACCCTGGCTTAGCTATGTGAATACTTGGCACCCCCATTAGGGGGCGCCATGCCTGCGGGGTTGGGCATTCAGACCTACACCTAAGACACGTGTACTACACCCCTCGGTTTGCAGGCCAGAGCTCTTAAATAACTTATCTTCCGCAAGGCAACGGGTGGTGTGTGTATGTGTGTGTGTGTGAGGGGTCGAACTAACAACGCCCATCATCCCCGGCTTGCGTGGGAGGTGTCGCTTGGTGTCCCCCTGTAGGTTGGGGAGGATGGGTTGTGCAGTCCGATGCCTTTTACGTCGGACGGGGAAAGGGGGGAAAGGGCGGATGGAATTACACGAGGAGAGGGATGAGGGGGCAAACACGTGTCTTTGCGCTCGTGTGAACCCGAATCTCCCCCCCCCCGCAGACGGGACGCCCCGCCTCGAGGTCCCCCCGCAGCCTTCGGGCGCGTAATCACCCCCCCCTTTCCGTCCCCGAACACGCGTGTTTCTCCAATCCGGACCCTTCCAGACAAGACGAGGCCACCACGCGGCTCCCCCAGCCCTCCCCGCCTTTTCTCCGCCCGTCTCCGGTCACCTCAAGACGGACGACGCCATCTTGGCCAGCAGGCGCTCCGAATGCCCGGTGACGTCACCGCCCGACTTCCGTCACCGGAGCCAAAGAAGGGCGGAAGTGGAAAGCAGCTGAGCTTCAACGCCCGGGCTCTTGGAAGAGTGAGTGTGTGTGTGTGTGTGTAAAGAAATGGCGGTTGCCCTTCCAGAGGCCGGGGGACTACAGTACCCATAATCTCCTACCCGGAGATGAGGGTGTGTGTAGTCCCCTTCCTCCTCTTCTTCACAATCCCCACTCCCTTCTCGCACTGATTATGTTACCGAGTTAGGTCATGAAACGTCTGCAAGAAAATCATCAAGTTCAGAAAGCACCAAGGACTTCAGAGATTGGATGACCAACAAGGTCCCTTCCAATTCTGATTATCTCTATCAGTTTTCCTCCTCTCTGCAAAACCTACTTCCTTATAGCACTGATGATATTCCCTAGTTGGGTCGTGAAACGTCTGCAAAGAAACAAGCTGAAAGTACTAAGGACCTCACAGTCTCCTCCTCCTCCTCCTCCTCTTCTTCTTCTTCTCCTTCCTTCCTTCCTTCCTTCCTCCTCTCCACTATCCCCACTCCTTAGCGCTGATGATGTTCCCTAGTTGGGTCATGAAACGTCTTCAACAAAACCACTAAGCTCAGAGAGCACCAAAGAGCCCACAGTTCAACTCTGAGCTACAAATATTCTCTAAATCAAAAGCAGTTTGCAAACCCAACATCTTCCATCTGCCCACTTTGGAATTGGCTAAGACAAAAAGGAACACAACACAAGCCTTTGTGTTTTCTGGAATGTGTAGCGCCCACTAAAAACTGTGATTGTCCTGAAATAATAGTGGCCTGAGAGGAAGATTTTTAAAAATTGGCAGGAAGGGGCAGAAGTGTATGTGTGGGACATCTGATTTTTCCTCTGCCTTCCTGTATTATCTTACTTTTGGGACAGGTGCCTGATTTTTAGCACACAATGAACAAAATCTGATTATTTTTTTGTCTAGCATCCATTTTTTAAAACACAGGTCAATCGTGGTTTCCCCAGCTGCCAACTGTGTTTCAAAAATATGGAACTTTTTTAATTCTGTAAAAGAAGTTCCGCTATGAGCATTCTGGGCAAGGAAAGTTGTAATTAATGAAGCTGATTTTCACCCCTACTGGCTCAGTAAAGAATCTCTTTTCAATGGCCAGTCCAGTGATGTGCAAAAACATTGAACATGGGTGTCAGTGCATTCTGAGCTAGGTGGTTTTCTTGCAGGCGTTTCATAACCTAAGTAGGTAGCATCATCAGTGCTAGAAGGGAGTGAGGTTTCTGGAGTGGAGGAAAAGGAAGAGGAGGAGAAGGAAGAAGGGAGAAAGAGGACTGTGGGGTCCTTGGTGTCCTCTGAGCTAGCTGGTTTCTTGCAGACATTTCATGATCCAACTAGGTAACATCATCAGTGCTAGAAGGGAATGGGGTTTCCTGGGGGAGTGGAGGAAGAGGAGGAGAAAGAGGAGGAGAAGGAGAAGGAGAAGGAGAAGGAGAAGAAGAAGAAGAAGAAGAAGAAGAAGAAGAAGAAGAAGAAGAAGGTGAAGAAGAAGAAGAAGGTGAAGAAGAAGGTGAAGAAGAAGAAGAAGGTGAAGAAGAAGAAGAAGAAGAAGAAGGTGAAGAAGAAGAAGAAGAAGAAGAGGAGGAGGAGGAGGAGGAGAGATATTGTGGGGTCCTTGATGCTCTCTGAGCTTGGTGGTTTTCTTACAGGTGTTTCATGACCCAACTAGGTAACATCATCAGTGTGAGAAGAGAGTGGGGTATGCTGAAGGAGTGGAAGAGGAGGAGAAACTGTGGACTCCTTGCTGCTCTCTGAGCTTAGTGATTTCCTTGCAGACGTTTCACGACCCAACTAAGTAATACCATCAGTGCTTCAACCCTAAGCTGCAAATATTCTCCCCTATTGGGATTTACCCTGCAAGGCATTGATTCCGTGTCAATAAATCTGAAAAAGACTCCAACTCAAACCGACAGACCTTCCCCCTCCCCTCCTGGCCCTGGACGAAGGCTCTGCCTGTTGGGAGGCGAGAAAAATGGCATTTTTCAGAGGCTTCGCCCTCACCCACAGCCTGCCAAGAATGCAGCCTCTTTGCCCAGCTATGTTGGCAGCAGCCCCCATAAAGACGAGCTTTTATGTTTTGTTCTCATTGGGGACGTGTGGAAGAACCAGTTGGTCTCCTCTTTTCCCCCCCTCCCCCAATTTTTTCTTCTTCTCCCCATCTTCTCATTGGTTCCAGATTTCTGCAGAGATAGCATCCTGGGGGGAGGAGGGCAGATGGGGTTTTTAAAGAGAAGGGTGCCCCCCTCTCCAGCATTCAACGGGAAGGCACTCTGTGGCTGTGCTACCAGCTCTTCCCCTCCATGTGGCTGGGAACTGGACTGTAACCCAAAACATGGGGGTCCCAACTGAAGCCGGAAAGGGCCAGGCCTTCCTCTGGTCAGTCCTGTTGTCCACTGTGGGTAAGTTGCACTCTCCAGGGAAAGGTTTCTAAAGTTTTGCCAAAAAATAAAAATATAAAAATCTCAGAGGAGGCCAAAAACTGTAAGTATCTAAAAGCAGAAAGACAGAGTAGGAAGGGATCTCAAAGGTCTTCTAGTCCAACCCCCCACCCCACCCCACCCCGCTTAGAATATAGAATAACAGGGTTGGAAGGGACCTTAGAGGTCTTCTAGTGCAATCCCTTGTTGGAGCCCCTAGACTGTTTCAGATAAATGGTTGTCCAATCTCTTCTTGGACAAACCACCACCACCCCAGTAATGGAGAAGGAAGGAAGGAAGGAGGAAGAACAACAGAATAAAAGCATTAGAAGGGACCTTGGAGGTAATCTATCCAACCCCCAGCTCAAGCAGGAGACCCTATCCCACTTCAGACAAATGCTTGTCTTCAAAAGTAGGATGAGATACTCAGCTTCCCCTTCTGGTAGGGATAAACTCTGTTTGGTTTTATTTTTTCAACTGTCCCTGACAATGGGGGCCTGGTTTTGGGTAGACTGCCTCTAAAGCTGGAGGCTCTTCCCCTGGCTTGTTGAGAAGCAGCCCCGAGCATCCTCTCTTGAGATGTCGTGCTTTCCTACCACGGTTTCCCCAGCATGGTCGCTTTGGGATCTGAGCTTTGTTTTTTTTTCTCTCCGGTGCTGCAGCATGGGATATGTAGTTCTTCCTCCCTCTGCAAGTCTGATTTTTGTCACACTTAAGAGGACTGAAGCAGAGGCCATTGCTAGGTGGCTGCAAATTTCAGATTTCTTGGCTTGGCTTGGTTAATGATGGTTTGGATCGTGGTTTAATTCAAGGGCTGGCTAATCCAAAGGCAATGAATTGTAGGAAAAGATCCCAGGGAGAAATTCTTTATGTTAAGTTGTTGATGATTTAGATCTCAAAGCTTCAAACTTCTCCATTAATGGTGCATGTGAATAAATACTTCAATAAATTCTAGGCTGAATTTTCCTTCCCAAGCTTTTTCTGTTGGGGTTTTGGGAAAATCAAGGGGAAGGACCAATTTAGTGAGATTTGGTGGGGAAAATTTCAGTTTTACTTTACACATGTTGTGCATTGACAATAAATGTTTGATTGATTTGAAAAAAAAAGACACAACGAATTTCTAAGAGACAGGACTGTTATGGAGAGCCGTGTAGCCAAAAAAATCAGAAGTTGCAAAAGTTAGAAGTTCCAATTAAAAAGTAGTGTTTAATATTGCGAGCTACACCTTTTAATAATAGGCATAAATCAAAAAAAGGGCCTCCAATTTTAAGCGAGAGAAAACAGTGACAGTATCTTGGTTAATTGAATAATTAATAATCATGATATCTCTTGTCATTCTGAGAAGCAACTGTCTGTTGTCACACCTTAAAACCTGAGAAATAGGTTTCACACAACACAGTGACTTTGTTGAATTATGGCTTGTTGAGAAAAACCTCTTTGGGTTGGGTTCCCCTCTTGGGGTCACCACCAAACTGAGCAAACCATGGTTTGTAAGATGAATGAACCTGTAGAACTATCACCTGCCTTGAAATTTCACGGATGGCTTTAATCTATAAAATAATTGATTTATTAAACTGGGGATGTTGCCTGTCTTAGAGTCTGGAAAACCACAACCCTGTTTTCTGCTGTTTGGGCTTCGGTCAAGCAAGACCTTTCTTTTTGGGGGATCATTTTTATAGCATTTCTCTTTCCATTCAGAAGGGGGGGGAAATGTAACTCATTACGGTGCCAGACAGATTAAATTGCTTCCCAGCCAAGAACCACATTAGCAGAACAAAACAATATATTTTATAGTGCTCTGAAATCTCTTCCTATTATTTCTGGAGGAGTTAACATGTGAATTGGGAGAGGAAACCAAAGTAAGAATTGTGTTTGATTAGACACAGGTTTGATCTGACAAATTAGATTTATCTCTGATGATAACTCTCCCAGTATCCTCATGGCTAATCCTGCCGGATCATGTCTGTTTTTAGCTTTTACAATAATTATTTTCTACGTAATTTCTGCTTTACAAAGCAAAAATGGCAGGTTTTCAGGGCATCCATTCTCAGAAATAGATGCTGTTTTTCAATTCGAAAGTCCCAGAAATATTTCTTGCTCCGAAAAGCAACAATAATCATAAGATTATGACCTTCCCACTGAAAAGAAAGGAAAGGAAGGAATTGAGAAGGGAAGAGATGATGCAAAGAATTAGGAAAGCAGATGAGAAAATGTTTGTTCTGTTCCCAATTGATCCTTCCAAATCTGGGTTGACAGTGTAGCCCAGAACCATGATTCTTGGAGTAATGTATGGATTTAGAGTGATATGTATGGACTTAGAAGATTAGAAGATGTATTTGCTTGGTTCAGAACTGATTGTTCTACATCTGAGTTGATAGATTGCATTAAGCCACCATATAGCTATGATTCTTGGCTTAGTGCAATGTGTGTGAACCCATATAGGACTGAAGCCTGCAGTGTTTTTTTTAGGGAAATGTAATTTTTCCTTGCTTTTCCTAATATGATGGAACTAGATTTCAATCAGTCCTGAGTTCAAAGTCACATCAGATTTAAATTAGATTATCTCGTCCCATAGACCTGGCCAGATTAGTGGGATGGACTGATGTAATTTAAATCTGATGTGATTTTGAATCTGGGACCAACTATCTGTTTTTAGGATCAGTTCAATGAGATGGGTTGATCTAACTTAAATCTGATATGATTTTGAGTTCAGGACCCAATAAGGTCTACCTGCCTTTGCAACCCAATTGGTAGATCACAGGTTCTTTTGCTTTTTAAAATGTGACATTGAATTATGATTGATATTTATATTACTACAAATCTCCTCACAATTTTCTTCATTGATAATTTTTAAACAATCTTATAAACCTCAGGGTAGTTTAATTCTAACCCTCTTTTTCTTAAATCTCCATCTTAACTTCCTGTTCACAGATTCCCGAAATTGTATTTTGGAGCAAGAGATGTTCCCAAGGAAGGGACCCCAGTTGAAAACTGGGTTTGGGAAATAGGAAAGGAGCTTGGTGAAATCTGAGAGGCAAATATTCTTAATTTCTTTGAAAGTACTTTTTACAGTCTTCGCAATGCAATCGAAAATAATTTCAATTCAGTTTCATCCTATACCAAAGGTTGAACGAGGTGCAGGCTATTTTTTTACTGTGTTTCTTCACCAAATGCACAAAGCCCTGAGGAAACAGACCTCATCACTGCAAACAGTGTAATTTCCTGGCTTATTTAAGATGGGCAAAAGGAATCAGGGTTTATGAAGCATGCAAATCAGCTGTGACATGTTCAACCCAGCTGTTCCTTGCCGAAATGGGTGAAAAGAAGCAGAAAGAGCAAGTTCTGTTTGCTTTAAAATCCTCAGTAACAAAAGAAGCCAAAAGAAACATTTTTATCTATGTTGATTCTAGACGCTTTCATCCCATGTTTATTATTTTTATAAATAACTCAAGACGACGAATGTATTTATGCTTCTTATTTCTCCACCCAATGCTAACATTGGCAGTGGAAATTCCAGACATCAGGATGGAGAAAACTGGTTTTTAAAAATTAAAATAAAAGTGATAGTAACTGTGGAGATTAGAAATGAGGAAGGGGTGAAAAAGGGAATGCAATGACTTTTAAATCAGGGGGGAGCAATTTATTTTTGGAAAAATGTTGTGGAATAACACATTTTCTTGGGAGTAATATAATGGGTTACAGGTAGTTCTTGACTTATAGCCATTCGTTTAGCGACAGTTCGAAGTTACAAGGCATTGCAAGAAGTGATGTAAGAACAGTCCTCGCACTTATGACTGTCAAAACATTCCTGAAGTCAAAATTTGGATGCTTGACAACTGCATGCATTTACAATAATAGCAGCATTCTGGGATCACCTAACCACTACATGTGACTTTCCCAGCAGACTTTTGATAAGCAAAGTCAACAGGGAAAGAAAAGAAAAAGAATAAGGAAGGAAAAAAGAGAGGAAGGAAAAAGAGAGAAATGGAAGGAAAGAAGGAAGGAAAGAAGGAAAAAGAAAGGGAAGGGAGGGAGGAAACAGAGTGAGAAAAATGGAAGGAAAGAAGGAAGGAAGAAGAAGGAGAAAGGGAAGGAAAGAATAAGAGGGAAGGAAGGAGAGGAAAAGAGAAATGGAAGAAAAGAAGGAAAGAAGGAGAAAAGGAAAGGGAAAGGAGAGAAGGGAGGGAGGAAAAAGAAATGGAAGGAATGAAGGAAGGAAGGAGAAAGAGAGGAAAGGAAGGAAGGAAAAAGAAATGGAAGGAAAGAAGGAAGGACGGAAGGAATGAGAAAGAGAAAGGAAGGGAGAGGAGGGAGGGAGGAAAAAGGGAGAGAGAGAATGAAGGAAAGTAGGAAAGAAGAGGGGGAGAAAAGGAAAAAAGGAGAAAGAGAGAGAGAAAAGGAAGGAAGGACGGAGAAAAATAAAGGGAAGGACGTAAGGAAGGAAGATGAAAGATGGAGAAGGGAAAGGAAGGGAATTTTATTTCACCATTGACATAAGTTAAAGGCAACTCCTTTTGCACACAGGTTAGTTAGAAGATGCTTAATCGAAGGACACGATTAAAAATTCCACTTATGTTTTTACAATTGCCACAGACACCCACAGGTCTCTCGTGCCATCCTTGAAGGTTAATATTTACCCCCCTCCTCTCTCCTTTCCCAAAATCCCTATTGTTCCACTTGCTATTCTCCCTTCTTAATCTCCTATTATCCCTCAGCAGCTTCTTGCAAACCCAGTGAGCTGAAAAGCCTCAGGGTTAAGCTTGCAAAAAAATAAAAATAAACTTTGATCAACACTACCCTGAAGTCACCTCAGCTTTGTCTATAGAAAACCTCCCCCCCCCCAGCCTTTCCAGATGTGACTACATAAACTATGAGGAGGAGCAGCAGCAGCTTAGGAAGCAAAGCTTATCTGTCTGAAAACCATCTAAGCGACTCCCCGGATAATAAATGAACTAAAAAACCCTCAGTTTAAAATTGCAAAGCTGGGCAGTGATGAATATTTCAGGGGAAATCCATTTTTTAGCTCTATTCTGCCTAAAATCATGAGGACTAGAGTCTTCCTTGAAGACTTAAACACCAGCCTAACATTAGAACAGTTTTTTTAATCCCAATGGCGAAGGAAAAGCTCAGTTAAAAACCTTGAAGGATTTGTTGCAAAATTAAGGTCTTGGGTTGAGACACCACTCTCATCCCTTCAACAAACCATGATTAAACCAGCTTGTGAGTGCTGTACCAAAGCCTTACGTGTATATATAGAGCAGTGGTGGCTTACCTTTTTGGGCTCCTGTGCCAAAAATTGCTTGCAAGCATGCGCTCGCATGCCAGAACCCAGAAGGCAATGCGTGTGCCCCCCCTCACCCCCTGTGCATGCACGTGCAATTCCCCCACCCACCCCCCTTACCTGCAATGTGCCTCCCAGCTGATTTTCAGGCCTTTTTTGGCCTACCAGAGGCTTGAGGGAAGTCTCTGCAGGCTTTGCAGGCCGAAAAACGGGCCCGTTTCATCACTTTCGGTGTTTCCGGAAATACAGGAAGTGTTGAAACGGACCTATTTTTCATCCTGCAAAGCTTGCAGAGGCTTCCCTCAAGCCTCTGGCAGGCCAAAAAAGGCGTGAAAATCAGCTGGGAGGTGCGCGCATGCGCAGTGAGGTAAAGTTACCTGGGGCTTGCGTGCCTGCACAAATGATTCTGTGCGTCACCTGTGACATGCATGCCATAGGTTCGCCATCACGGATGTAGAGGAACGCCTGAAATGGCAGCCTCGCAAACCTAACAGAGCAATTCCATGGTTGTGTGTTTTATCAGTTTTGTCTAGATGGGCACAAAATCATGCCGGAAAAGAAAATAATAATAGGGGGGAGGAATAGGGAGGGTTAGATGGGGAGAAAAAGAGTTGGGTGTTTGTTTTTTTCAGCCAAAAAAACCAGGAGGGAAATTTCCCGTTCATCCCAACAGCCTCAGCAGTCTGGAATTCGCACCCCCAGGACGGGAGAAAAGGCGAGGATTGTTTGGCTACACAAAAGGGCCCTTTGATTGCAAAGGTCACAACTTCGGGATCGCTCAGCAATGTTCTGCCATGTTTGGGACACAAGTGTGTGTGTGGGGAGGGGGGTTGTGGAAGGAACACAACCCACTTTCCAAACAGAGGGGTGGGAAGGCAGAAGTGGAGAGAAAATCCCGCAAAACCCCAAAAACCACCACAATGAGTCTCTCTCTCTCTTTCTCTCTCTCTCTTTCTTTCCTTCTTTCTTTCTTTCCTTCTTTCCTGCTTTCTCTCTCTCTCTCTCTCTCTCTCTCTCTCCCTCCTTCCCCTCATTTTTATTCATTTATTTTATTTTTATTTCCTCTGGGTTTATCCACCTTCGCTTGTTTTACAGCATAAAAATAAATCAAGAGGTGTGCCAGACTACCAGACTTCCTTCCTCCTTCCGATTTTGCCTATCCCAACAAACCCTTCAAGGTGGATGGGGCTGAGAGGGAAGGAATGGCGAGCTTCTGTGACTTAGGTGGATGCTAGTGACTCACCATCGCCTGGTGATTGCGGGCCAACAAGGTCTCTCAGCTGGCTTTCCTGCCTAAGGCAGACTGAACTCACCATCGCCTGGTGATTGGCCCAAAGCCCTTCCACTAGTTTTTTATGCCGAAGACATTCCAGATGTCGCAGCTATCAACGGACGACTTCAAGCATTTGGACATTTGTTTAACTAGGTTGTTCAATGACAGTGGGGTTGTCCTTTCGGATCTGGGTTAGGAAAAGGCTTAGGAAAGGGACCGGGGATCCACCATTTTGTTAACTGGAGACCGATTAATATTCAACCCCTCTTCGGAATTTTGTGTTTGTTGTTTGATTGTTTTGCAGTGCTCTCTTCCTACCTTGGCTTATCCAAAGTTTACACAGCGAAATGAGAATCCACGGCACGGTGGATCTAAATTAAAGCCTCTCTTGCACCTTCTGGTCCATACAGAGTGGATCTTGACGACATTTCCATCACTGTGGCACTTTTCAACCCCGAACGTGGAAAGGGACAGCCATTTCGGTAAAAAAGGATTCTATGTATCTTTGTTCTGGTTCTGTCTGTCTCTACCTATCTTTCTCCGTCATCTCTTCTCTCCCTCTCTTTCCCTCTCTCTCTCTCTGTCTTTGTCGCTGGTGTTCTATATGTGTGTGCTGAGACTGTGGTGTGAATATATATTATATATATATATAATATATATATATATATATATATAATATATATAATATATAATATATATATATTACAATCAGCATCCATGGGTATGGTGTCTGGCTAGCATCCTGTCAGTGTGTGTGAGAAGTTGAGCGGGCTGTTGGAAAACTGAAACCGTATTTGCTATGTGAGCAAGAAGGAGGGAAAGCAAGGAGCCTGGGCGTGGCTAGCTCAACTGTTCTGTCCTAAAACTGCTTGGTGCTCTGAAATGGAAACTCCTCTGCTTGTGTTTTGCATTTGGAGAGATTTCTTTCAGGTGGGGAGGGGGAGCAGAACTCCTTAGCATTCAAAGCATGATAATAATAATAATAAAATAATAATAATAATATAATAAATAATAATAATAAATAATAATAATAATAATAATAATAATAAATATAATAAAATAGTAGTAGGAGGAATACTCTAAATACTCTGATGGTCATTTGGAAAAATCCTTTCTTGGTGAGCCCTTAGAAGCCAAGAGGAAAATACATGCCTAATTTCAAGTTTGTGGGCTTTATGGTTCGGGAGATTTTGTGATGATGCGTGAAGGGTATTTTACATATATGTATGTATGTATGTATGTATGCATGTATTATGTAATATTATGGTTGTTATACTTCACATGACCACCAGAGGGCAGCAGGAACTGAGAAATAGTCTCTGCTGCCCTCTTGTGTTTCCATGTATATTGCACTCCTGATCCGATTCTTCTTTTCAGTCAAGATTCTTCTCTTCATTCCACCAATTCTTCTGCTCTTATTCGACCACAGATATTTCACTACGCCAAAGGCCAACACTACATCGACAATGTTGGGTCCTTCAAGGAGCGGATCGAATGGATCGGGGATCCTCGCTGGAAAGACGGCTCCATTATCATCCATGACCTGGAATACACCGACAACGGGACCTACACTTGTGACGTTAAAAACCCACCAGACATTGTGGGAAGGACATCACAAGTCACCCTCTATGTCTTTGAGAATGGTAATGCTCATTGACCGGTGGGACATAGTTTGGGGAGTTACAATGATCTTTTCATTTGGACAAAATATGACGCCACAACTTTTGGGGTGGAAGGAAGAAAAAGAAGGAAGGAAAAGGAAAGAAGGAAGGAAGGAAGGAAGGAAAGGAAGAAGGAAAGGAGAGAGGGAGGGAAGAAGGAAGGAAAAGAAGGAAGGAAGGAAGAAGGGAAGGAAGAAGGAAGGGAGGGAGGGAAGAAGGATCAGCTACTCTTTCCCCAACTTCTTCACTCTACCTATTAAGTCTGTGCAATCTCTTCTCCTTGGGTTTGCAACCCATTGAACTAAATGGGCCAGGATTTCTATGGGAAAAGCTCAACCTTTTGGGGTAATGTGGGAATGGCTGGCTGGAATGAAATGACTGAGTTGACACAGGACTGCTGAGCAAACCCAGTTGGAGATGTTGTATATTTTAATAACATTCTCTCTCCATCTTCTCCTTCCTCCTCCTTCTCCTCCTCCTCTCCCTCTCTTCTCCTCCTTTCCCATCTCCTCCTCCTCCTCTCCATCTCCTCCTCCTTTTCCATTTCCTCCTTCTCCTCCTCCTCTTCTCCACCTTCTACTCTACCTGTTCCTCATCTTGTCCATCTTCTCCACCCCTCCCTCCCTCTCTCTTCTCCAGTTCCCACCAGATACGGCCAAGTCCTTGGTGGCATCATCGGAGGTGTGTTGGTTGTGGTCTTCGTAGTGCTGCTCATAGCTTACCTCATCAGGTACTGCTGGCTGAGGAGACAAGCCACCCTACAAAGGCGGCTCAGGTAACCCCCCAAATCCACCCCCCTTGCCTCCTCTACCACCATTCCTCTCCAAATATTAAATATCAAAGGTGCAGGAAATCCTGCTTTTGACATCCTTTTGCTAGCTTTCCAGCCCCTCTCCCAGAGCCCTGGCATCCATTCCCATACCAGGCTGGTGAATGATGGAAGTTGTAGTCCTGCATCTCCAGATAGCCCCTAATTTAGGAGTCACTGCCTACTCTTTCCCAGAATTCCTCTGCTTTGCAACGCGATGAACTGGGGAGCCTGCACCAATCCCATGATAATATCTTGTCACTCCCACTGCTTTTAAACACAAAGGACACACCCCACACACGATGAGAGTGGGTGCAAAGAAAGGAAAAGTGACCATTTTCCCATGTTGGCTGTGTTTTCTTTAAGTCTATTCATTGCCAGGCATTCAAGTGCAGGATTTTAGGATAATTGGGGTTTTGTTGTGGCCTGTTGGATGTAGGCTCCTCCAGCAGCTGAATCAGAGGAGGAAGTGTGGAAGTTAGGATCAGCATCCAGGCAACCTGGGAGCGCCTAGGGGGAAGAGGGGATGGAGTTGTCAGAAAGAAGACAGTGGCAGAGACTGGGCCTTCCGTCAGCCCTCAGATGGAGAGTCAACAGCCCCCAGGTCTGGAGATGGCTGATGAGGAAGAGGAGGAACAGCTGCATCCATTGCCTGATGCACAGAAAGCAGAGGAGAGGAGAGCAGTGGAAATCTATGGGCCGGTCCTTGGGACAGAAGAGCCACCACTGCTAGTGAGGCCCTACCCTAGCTCTGGGGATAAAAGGCAGGGAGCAGAGATGAATAGATGTAGCAGAAAACTATTCATCCTCCAGACAGACGGACTGGTTAGCCTGCGGTGAGAAATTTTTGCCGGGGCTGCCGACGTTCCTAATAAAGGAATCTTTTGAGTTCATTTCAGAGGGTTTGTTGTGTTTGGGGAGCTGGGTCACAACAGATTTAGGCAAGAGGCTCCTTTCTTCAGAAAACTGCTCCCCGGTTTTCTTCATTGTATCTCAACGCGCCTCTCTGTTTTTTGTCCTCACTTCTAGCCTGATGGAGAAAGGGAAACTGAGGCTGGGGAAGGATTCTTCCAAACGACGCCATCAGGTGAGCCTTCGGGAGCACGAGAGGAAGATGCTCCCCAAATAAGGACCTGTCAATCTTACAGGTAGTCTGTGACTTATGACCATCATTGAGCCTGCCTAACAAGCCGTGACGGTCATAATAGTGGGTCACCAGCAACCGGTCCTTGCCACCGACAGCTGCCATTTTCCTTTCCCAATCTTCTCTTCTCTCTCCTCCTGACAGACCCCCGTCCTGTACGCCATGCTGGACCACAGCCGCCTCACCAAATCGAGCGACAAGAAATCCCGGGGATGTTTGGGAGACTCACGCAAGGATAAGAAATAGCGGTTAGCCAGCAGAGAAGGTATCGAGAAGAAGGCGGCCAAGAAACAGGTGGTCATGACCATCGAGATGGAAACAAAGAAGGACCACCACGAGGCCGAAGGCCTCAAGCCCGCCGTCAAATCCCCCAGCAAGAACAGCCTCAAAAATGCACTCATGAATATCCTTAAAAGCGATTCGGCCATGTAATTCGAACGCGGGGGCCTTTTCTGGCCCTCCTCTTCCCCGCCGGGAGGTCCCTTTCCCCTCCAACCAGTCCTCTTGGCTTGACTAAGACCATCAGATCAAGGGTGCAGTACCTCTGACCGCCAGCTGGCGGCAGCATGGAGTTGCTTTGGAGTCCTCTGCTGCCACCTGCTGGCCGTTGGAAAGGCCACAGCCCAGCCATGATGTTTTCATGCACATTTCTCAACTTCATGAAATTTGAAATGTGTGGACTTCAACTGCCAGATTTTTGGCTGGTAAGTTCTGGGCCAGAAGTCCATCCATCTTACAATCCATCCAAATTGTAGTCCATCCATCTTAAAGCTGCCGAAGTTGAGGAACAAAAGCATTTACTAGTTATGTGGTCATCTGTACTGCGACAATAATCAATCTAACCAGGGGCTGATAGCATTTGGTATCCACAATTCCCTTCCCTCCTCCTATAATTTTAAGGGGAGGAATCTTGGTTTGCGGGCCACAATCAGGCTTAGGAAGAAGTTGTACGCTCAGTACACAAAGTTTAAACCAGAAAAAAAAAATCAAAGATTTCGTCCTCCATACAAGGNGGAATCTTGGTTTGCGGGCCACAATCAGGCTTAGGAAGAAGTTGTACGCTCAGGACACAAAGTTTAAACCAGAAAAAAAAAATCAAAGATTTCGTCCTCCATACAAGGTAGTCCTCAATTTACAACCTCAAGAAAGGCTGGAAAATTTGTGTGGTCATTAAGTGAGACATCACATGACAGTGACTTGCAACCTCCCTTTGCTGGCTTTCCCTTTTTGGGAAGATCACATATGCTGGTTTGGGGATGCAGTTGACCTCGACATCTGACCGTTGCCAAACGCTCAAACCATTGTTGTATTGTGATGGTCGTAAGTGCGAGGACCCACCATAAGGCACTTTTTCCAGCACTGTTATAACTTTGAATGGTCGCTAAACAAGGATGGCAAGTTGAAGACTACCTGTGTTTCAGTTTCTTCTGCTAAGGAAGACCGGACAAGCCGTGATCCGTTACGATCCGACATTTTGTGTTTGCTCTTTGTACCCTTCTGATGTGTCCCAAACTCAGCAACTCGGGCAACACACACAAGTGTAAATTAATCACAAAATATGCAGGAGGTTGGCTTATCATTTTCACAAAAGGGAGATTCCCATCAGCTCCTGGAACCCTGTTCATCGCCAAGAGGATGAAAACAATTGGGTGTCCCGTCTTTTTAACCCCCCCGATCCTTATAAATTGGCCCCAAAATGCAAAATTCTCCCTAAAATGGTGCCTTTTCTGCTCTAACCGCTGTGACACTCTTCCGCTCCATGATTCGAGCACAGATGTAATTTTTTTTTCCTCATTTTTTTCCTTTTATTTAATCCAAGGACCAGATTCTAGTCGGTGTGCCTCACATACTCACAAAGATGGTTTAATTTCCCTCAGGCAGAGATTCCATCCAGGAGGGACAACAAAATTCCACCATCACCATCCTCCTGAGCGAAAATTCTCCACAAAAGTAAAGAAAACAGTTTTTCTAAAGCAAAGTGCCTCAAATTCATCGGTGCTCTCTCTCTCTCTCTCTCCCTAATCCTAAGAGTAGCGATCCTGAAGAGAGATTTCATTTTAGGTCAAATTCGGAGCNTCTCTCCCTAATCCTAAGAGTAGCGATCCCGAAGAGAGATTTCATTTTAGGTCAAATTCGGAGCCTCTCGCTTGAGCAAAGCATCTGAGAAGTTTCAGGACGAGTGAAAAATTAATCATCATTTAAAAAAAATAACCCATTAAGACAATCCCTAAAATTTCTCAGGGAGGGGGTTTTGCTCAATTTTAAAGAGGCTGCCCAATTTTGCCTGCTGGGAAATCCTCATCCCGTTGCAAAAGAGTTGGCGTGAAAACCAGCTAAATTAAAAAAAAAATCCTCCTAGAAGAGAGCTGGGGAAAAAAATGCAGATTATTCTGCCAGTTTTCTCCCTGAAATCTGTCGAAACAGGCAAATTGATATTTCTGTTCTGACTTGTTTGACATCTTCGGGGTGTCCCCCGAGAGGGAAATTAAACCATCGTCTTGACAGTCGCGAAACCTCGCCGTACAATCTGCAAAAGGGTGGTTGGGAATGAAATTTATGATTAACCTGCAGAGATATTATATTGATATATATATTTTTTCCTCTTCCTTGCCGTGCTCTCTGCCCAGTGACCGAATTCTGCATGACGTTATGTGGGTAGGCAGAGTTCAAAGCTTTGATTTTTCTCCATTATTTTTGCTCTTGTTTTGGTGGGTTTTTTTCCCCAATTATTATTATTCTGTTCAGATTAACTTCTAGGACAACATGTTCCATCAGTAGCAAAACAGCCAAAGGCAGGACTGCCCGGATCATTTTTTTAGCAAACATACGACAGCTTTGATTTGTGCATTTTAACAGACTCAGAAGTTGGGAGGGGCCTTGAAGGTCTTCTAGTCCAACCCCGCTGCCCCAGCAGGAAAACACTACCCCATTTCAGACACTTTCTACCAATTTTCCAACCTCTTTCTCGTCTTCAAAATCTCACAACCTCAAATGACAAGGTGCTAAAAGCAATGTACATAAGCAGACAATNCTTTCTACCAATTTCCCAACCTCTTTCTCGTCTTCAAAATCTCACAACCTCAAATGACAAGGTGCTAAAAGCAATGTACATAAGCAGACAATTCCCGCAGACCCGCAACCACACCGTTCTGTGTTGCACGTTATCACGAGTAGTCCTAGAAAACTAAACTGCGTTTTTTTTAAATGTTTTTTTTTCCATGTTAGGTGTGTACAATTTTCTCGGTGGTTTTCTCGACCCCATGGTTATCTATCAAACAGCAGCAACTGCCGTCAAAAAAAATGACATCCATTAAAATGACAAAGAATTAATTAAAAAGACTGACATTTCTGTACCAAGCTGGCTTTCTTGTGGTCTGTGATCCTGATGGTAAAGTCGGAGTAAGAAAAGTCACTACGGATTTTACTCTGTGAAATGAACAGTGCCCAACTCTAGGGGGCACTCTTCATCTCCGTTTCAAGGCCACGGACCAGCGCTCTCCAAAAACATTTCCGCGGTCATGTGGCCGGTATGATGTCACGGAACACCGTTCCGTTCCCACCGAAGTGGTACCTATTTATCTACTCGCATTTGCTTGCTTTCGTACTGCTAGCTTAGCAGGAGCTGGAGCAAGGGCATGGCGCTCGGGTCTCGAATCGTGGTTGCTGGCTTTCCAGCAGATAAGCCCAGTGTCTTAAACATTAAGCCACCATGCCGGTTTATAAAAAGAAAAAGAGAGTCAGCAACTAGCAGCTAACTGACAAAATCAGGCCAGTTGCTTGGCTCATTCAACTGTGAATTAAGAGGAATAAAATTTGGATTGTCTGTCGCTCAGGAGCTCATCCAATTTTGCTTCCGGTCACACGTCAAAATATACTTCACTATTTATCTCTAATTTAGCATATTTTCCCTTGGCTCCTTCTACAGGTAGTCCTCAACTTTACAACTGAGCTCCAAATTCCCATTGCGAAGCAAGACTGGTGAATTCCCCCCATTTTACAACTATTCTTGCCACAGTTGCTAAGTGAATCATTGCAGTTGTGAAGCCCGTTGTGAGTTCAGTTGTTCAGAAAGGGGATGTGGCTCTTTCGTCATTGACAAGCCCATAAAAATTGGGATGCTCTCTCTCTTTTTTTATAATTGAATGTCCTGTCTGTTTTTTGTTTTTCTTTTAAGGAAATGCTGAGAAAACAGAGCAGGGGTTAGCCAAACAAACCAGGATGGCTTAATTTGCTCACCCATCTCCTTAATTCATTTATATTTTTGGCAGGATTTATTGACTGATTGACTGCACAGCATCTGAGTCCTTAGTCTGTGATTGACGCTGAAAATAAATCAAAGTTAAGAAAGAAAACTAATATTTTAGAAGGGGGAATCGTTGCAGTTGTTCAATTAGAGATACGGTTGTTAAGGGTATTTGGCTCCTCCATTGACTTTGCTGGTCAGAGTGGTGCGGTAGCCTGGAGGTGAAACTCTGGTCTCACAATCAGGAGGCTGTGAGTTTGATCCTAGGTAGAGGCAGATATTTCTCTCTCTGGGCACGTTGAGAATATTATCTGCTGCACAAAACTCCTCATCAGCAACAAGAAGGGCATCCAGCCAGTAAAAACACTCACTACCATTCATTTGCTCAGACCCCACCCCACAAGGGCTTATGGGGTCATTAAAAGAGGAGGAAGATTGGCTTTGCTGTTCAGAAGGTCACCAAAGGGGATCAACATGACCCCGGAACTCTGCAATTGTCATAAATACAAGTCAGAGGCCAAGCACCTCAATTTTGATTGCGCGGCCATGGGAATGCTGCAAGGGTGATGTGAAAAACAGTCCGAAGTTCCATTTTGGGGGGGACTGTTGTAGCTTTGACCGGCCACTAAACAAACTTGTCATTCAAAGATTGAAGGTTTGAAGATTCTGTATTCAGAGTCCTTGTTCTTCTGAGGCAGATTTAAAAGTCCTGATTAAGCATGAAGAGTCGCCAATGCTCAAACCTTGAAATTTTGCTTTTCCAGCACCTCACCTTTGGCATTTGGGAGGAAGCCAATCCATCCGCTGGGACTTCAGCCCTATTTAAATCATTCATTATTACAGCTTATCCTATTAGTTAGGCTCATTAGCGCAATTATCGGCCTTTCCCTGTTGAGTTATTTTGCATATCCCGAAGTATCCCTCCCCTTTGCCCTTGGAAAGGCACTTCTGTTGTGGTTCGCCAGCAGCTTGCGCAGACGGCAGTGGAACTGGACAGTGGGAAAGAATGAGGACCAGTCTGGGAATCTGGGGAGGACTCGGACAAGGGTCTTGCATCCGATGCAGGAATGTTAAGTGATTCACTTAACAACAGTGGCCAGAAAAGTCGTAAAATGGGGCAAAATTCACTTAACAAATGTTTCATCGCGTAAAAGAAAATTTTTGGACAATCTGTGTCAATAAATCAGGAAAAAAGAAGACAAAAGACCAAAACAAAACAAACTTTCTTTCCCCTGATTATTTTATTAACATGCTAAACGTGTCAGTCTTCAAAGCAGGTCAGTCACTGCCCAGGATGACAGCTTTTATTCATTCTTGACAATGTTTCATTGCCCGCCATGAATTTCGCATCCACGAATTCCCAGAAGTGGAATGGCTGTGAGGCAGTTAAGTGGGGAAAAAAAATATATGTGTGCGTGACCTTGATAGGATAGATTTCGGCTTGTTCTTGTTTTTCTTCTCGGCTCATAATAAGCTGGGCCCTGAGGATGGGAGCATGGCTTTGTAGCTAGCAGCCCTTTTTGTGGGTGAATGGACAGAGAAATCGGGGTGCTGAGATCCGGTGGCTGCGTAGGACAGACACTGAGTTTGGTAACAACATCGGATGTTCTTTTGGCAAAGAATGGCTTAAGGAACTTGAAGCTGACTTCGTAAAAAGCATATTGGACTCACAAAAACATTTTCATGGGAGGGAGCTCCCAATTTTGCTCACAGTTTAATTCTTATCGGTGCAAAAGACAGGTGCAAAGTATTCGTTTGGGTCACGAGGTTGGCTCTTAAGAAAAGTGGAATCCCATCAGGGAAGTAAAAATATAATTTTTCCCCTTTTCAACACGTCGTCTAGGTTGGTGTCGAGCCCCAGGGCTCAACTTCTTGTTTTGAAAATAGGTTGATTTTAGAATTTCAAGCTAATATTTTCCCTGCATCGGGCCTATGGTTCTTTGAATGAATTTGTCAGGATTTTTATTAGGCCTTGGTCGGTGGAATGAGACAACCCACTATGGCCAACTTGCCACATGGGCCAAACTTGTCAAAAGATAATTCAACAAATAGAAAAGTTAACTTAATTTTGACAGAACTGTGGCCAATAATAGCATGAAGAAAGTCAATCCAGAAATACAAGAATCATGATGATTTGGATGAAAACGTGGTCATTAATAATAAAATAAAGTAACTGAATGAAATGATGAATATGGTGTTGAATTGTCCCATGGCGAATTGGGTTGGCTGCAGCGAGTTGTCTTAGACAGGAAAGGAAAACTTTGGCAACCACGTTGGGACACCAAATGGACCCGTTTTCAAATCCTAATTTGTGAATGGGACTTGGAAGTGGCTCGCAAATTTTCCATTTTTTGCAATTTTGCAAGGGGTCCTTGGCAGGCAAGGTTTGGTACCCAAAGGATTCAAAATTCATAGCAAGGTTTGAAGAATTTTAGAGAACCAACCTCGCAGAGGGGGAAAATAATTTCCCTTCAGCGTGGCATCTCCACTGTAAATGTCTGGAAGTTGGCATCGAAGTGTGGGAACTGTGTTCCCAATCTCCAAAAAGGAAGATTAAAATCTCAATCCTCCATTTATAGGGTAACAACCCCTCCCCCCAATGATAGTTGGGAGGAAAAAAGGATGAAGAATTTGGTTCAAACATTCAAAATAAGCGACGGCTATTCTAATCTTCCTAACCTAGGCTTCCCACTTGTATGTTGTCCTTGATTTACAATCACAGGAAATCCTTGAATTTCAGTCTTAAGTCATTGTGATTGTAAGTCGAGGAGCCACGGGACCAGTTTCAATTTCACGACTGTTTTTACAACAGTCGCAAACGAGCCACAACGGTCGTCCAGCCAATCACACAGTTGTTCTTCCAAACAGCTGCTTTTTGCCAGACAGCAGCAAAAATAGATCACAAACAATGACCGTGGNAACGGTCGTCCAGCCAATCACACAGTTGTTCTTCCAAACAGCTGCTTTTTGCCAGACAGCAGCAAACATAGATCACAAACAATGACCGTGGGGCACCGCAACCATCACAAATGCGAGCCAATTGCCAAGGGCCCCAATTGTGATCCCGTACCAAAAGAGGCACGGCAGTTGTAACTTCGAGGATGGGTCATGGGTAGATTTTTTATTTTAAAAAGAGCCCATTGTAACCCAGACCGCTTGTTCAACAACCGGTCGTAAGTTGTGGAAAGGACGACATCTCTCGCTCTGCTCATGATTGGTGGCTTCTGGTGAAGCAGTGTGGAAGGCTTTGGTGCTCAGCAGGCCCTTCCACCCACCCCACTCCATCCCCTCCCTTCCTCTGCTTTGACCATTTTCCCAGGACGTGCAAAAATTAAAATTAGTTGAAAATCAGAGGAACCCCCTTCGTCAGGGTGGGAAGACGAGGGAGGAAATGGAATTGCGGCAGGGTTTTAGGGGACAGGAAGAGGAAAGAAGCGCGTCAAGGCGAGGTGGGAAGGCTCCAGAAAAGCTCAGGAACTGGGATCCTGTTTCCGTTTTTGGAAACGTCGGAATTTTCCCTGGATGGCGAGAGCGGCCTTCTCCGTTTCCGGGGCATTTAAATCAATATCAATTTCTTCTTCTTCCGGCTCTGTTTTCTTGGGGTTTTCGCCTTTGTCTGTGGGGAGAAAAAAATGTTGCAGTTTTCCAACATCGTTGCAAACGAGACCAGAGGTGGTATTCAGCTGGTTCTGACCGGTTCAAGAGAACCGGTAGTGGAAAGTTTGAGTAGCTCAGAGAACCATCCAATACCGCCTCTGACTGGCCCCGCCCCCATCTATTCTCCGCCTCCCATCGAGTCCCAGCTGATTGGCTTGATCTTCTTTTGTTGCCCTGCACAGGAGAACAGAGCTGGAAAGCAGGTTAGTGGAGGTGGGGAGGGAAGAGGGACTTTGCAGTAACCTTCCCCTGCCACACCCACCAAGCCAAGCCCACAGAACTGGTAGTAAGAAATTTTGAATCCCACCATTGAATGACACTGTTAGGCCAAATCAGATGCCCCTCTCCCCCCTGGCGACCAGAGAGAGTGGAATATAGGCGGGAAAATAAATAAAATAAAAATTCAGAGAATGGGCTTCTTCAAAAACCACACTCCGTATGTTGCAGACTTAACCCACACGTTTTTTGTATTTGTCTATTGATTTTCCCCAATACCTCTTGTTATTTATTTTTTTTTGATCCTGGGTGTATGGTTTTTTATTTAGTTGTATTTTTCAAATTTATATGCTTGCTCGTCTCAGGATTCTTTTTTTTTTTTAAAGCCTTCGTGCGTTACTGTTGCCTGAATCTGACACCGAGGTTTCACCTGAACTTCAGTTCCCAGCATTCCCCCCAGAAAGTCACTCACTTTTTGCAATATTTTACTTACCAAGCTCCAGAGTCCAACTGCAATTAAAAAAACCCAAATAGTTGCGCACAACCACATCTTTAAAATATACCTAGATTTTAAAAACATATTTTTATCCTTTGATAGTGAATGAAAAATTTAGAAAAGGGGACCAGGATTTCTGGGCATTGCGTTAACTTACAAGCAGACATGGTAACCTGGCAACCAGAAGCAGACAACAGCTTATAATGGTACATAGACAGAAAGCATCACTGCTTCCAGGTTGCCTAGCAACCACTATCCAATGGGGTGGGAGAGCATCCCTGCTTCTTTACCTCTTCCCTCCATCCTTTTTGCAAAAGGATAATGGGGAAGATACCAGATGAGGTGCTGAGTTCAAGTTCTCAGCTACAGATGGCCCCTAGATGGTCCCTCCCTCCCTCTCTGCCTTGCCTACCTCACAGAGTTGTTGTTGTTGTTTTTTTTGGGGGGGGAAGGGGAGGTGGCAACACTATCATGAGTTCAAGTCCTGCTTTAGCCAGGAAAGCCAGAAGGTGAACTTTGGGCCAATCACCAAGAAACGGTGAGTTCTAGTTCTGCCTTAGACATAAAAACCATCTGGGTGACTTGGGGCCAGTCACTGGGAGACAGTGAGTTGGAATGGTACGGTGGCCTAGAGGTGGAGCTCTCACCTCACAGTCAGGAGACTGTGAGTTCGATCCTCGGTAGAGGTAGATTTGTCTCTCTCTGGGCACAATGAGAATATATTTGCTGGGGAAAAAAACTCCGTATTGGTGACAGGAAGAGCATCCGGCCAGTAAAACACTCAACTCCATTCAGTTGCCCAAACTCCACCCTGCAAGGGATTATGGGGTCGTTAAAAGATGATGATGACTAGGAGACAGTGAGTTCTAGGAAAGCCAACTGGATGACTTTGGGCCAATCACCATGAGACTGGGAATTCTGGTCCCACCTGAGGCATGAAACCCAACCGGGTGACTTTGGGCCAATCCAGCCTGTCAGCACAACCTACCTCAGAAGATTGTTGTGGGAAAACAGGAGGGGGAAAGTGCTTCACTGCCTTGAGTTAGTTGTAAAAACCAATAAAGGTGGGATATATACAAATAAAAAAAATAATTCCCAAATAAAAGGCAATTAAAAGGAGTTCTGAACCACCTTTTATGCAAGAAGTAAAAGCACGATTTACAGCCGCTGTTCACCTGCCTAGGGAAAATTCCTTGTTAATTGATTGGTATAAATATACTGCATATATTTCCCTCTCTGCTTGATAGCCAAAGCTTTGAGAACAAGGAAAACACCTCAAGGGTCTTTCTCACCTTTTTCTTCTGGCCTGGAAACCTCTCTGGAGATTGGTGACTCATCGGAGGTGAGCTATGGAGAAGAAAAGAGAATTAAATTGAGGGGGAAGAGAGAAAGAGAGAGAGAGAGAGAGGGAGAGAGAGAGAGAAGGAGGTTTTGAGAACATGCTGGTTGGGGAAGGTGACTTTCATGGCTGCCAAGTCATCAGGATTCAAATCCCTCAAGGATCCTTCCAGAGGGACAAGCTTTGGAACAGAGGGCTGGCCTCGTGACTTATTATTATTATTATTATTATTATTATTATTATTATTATTATTATTATTATTATCATCATCATCATCATCATCATCATCATCCATCCATCTATCCTCCGTCCCTCCCTTTCTCTTTCCCTTCATTATCTATCTATCTATTTATCTATCTATCATTTGGCTATCTATGATCTAGCTATTTAGGCATCTAACTATCTAACAATCTAACTATCTAAGATAGATAGATAGATAGATAGATAGATAGATAGATAGATGATAGATAGATAGATAGATAGATAGATAATTCAGAGAGACAAAAGAGATGCTATATAGAGATTGATGGATAGATGATTATCGAATCATCCATCTCTATCATCTCTATTGTCTCTCTCTCTCTCTCTGAATTATCTTTTCATCCATCCATCCACTCACCCATCAATCCTTCTGTCCATCGATCCATCGATCCATCCAACTATCTATCATCTGTCTCTATTGTCTGTCTTTCTCTCTATCTCTTTGTATTATCTATTTATCATCCATCCATCTCTGTCTATCCTTTAATCCGATTCTCTCTCTCTCTCTCTCTCTCTCTCTCTCATTTTCCCTTTCAGATGCATAAGAAAAAAAAACAATAATATGCTATATGCAAATAGTATCCTATAATACAGTAAACAGTATACAATAATTATATGCCAGATTGGTAGACCTCTGTGTGTGTGTGTGTGTGTTTTAACATGCTACGGAATGCCATCCGTGTCCTGTATATTCCATGTGATCCTGCAAGTTGCTTAGCGTCAGACAATTGAAGTGGGTACTTGCAAGCCATAAATTATTCATTCATAATGGACAGCAGCTACATTAAGAAGGAGAAAAGGGAGTTGATCAAAGGAGAAGAAGCCAGAGGGAAACTAATTTTGCCTCTGTGTGTGTGTGTGTGTGTGTTGTTGTTAATTGTGAAGTCATGTCTGACCCATCGCAACCCCCACGGAGAACGTTCTTCCTTCCTGTCTTTTACCATCCTCGGGAGTCCATTTAAGCTCGGTGACTCCCTCCAGCCCCCTCCTTCTCCATCGTCCCCTTCTTCTTCTATTGCCCTCCATCTTTCCCAACATTCGTTTCTTCTCCAGGGAGCCCTTCCTTCTCATGAGGAGGCCAAAGTCTTTTGAGCTTCATCTTCAGGATCTGGCCTTCTGAAGGGTTCAGGGTTGGTCTCCTGAGGCGGGTGGAGAAGGAGAGTGCCAAAGTTGGATTGAAACTCAACATGAAAAAAAAGCTAAGATCGTGGCATCCGTCCCTCTCAATTCCTGGCCAATAGATGGGGAAGAAATGGAGGCAGTGACAGATTTTATTTTCCTGGGCTCCACTGCAGATGGGGACTGCAGCCAAGAAATTAAAAGACACTGGCTCCTGGGGAGGAAAGCTATGGCAAATATAGACAGCATACTCAAAAGCAGAGACATCATCCCCCTGCCAACAAAAGGGCAGAGAGTCAAGGCTATGCGAATAAACTTGGGGGGTTGTGGTCCTTTCTCAAACACAGCTGGTGTGACCCAGACAAGGGGCGGTAATCGGGCAGGAAGGAGCAGGTTGACTGGGGGGAAGGTCACCTGAAAAGAGTTTTAGGCAAAGAAAGAGATACAGAAAAAAGAATCACCGAGTTGGAAGGGAACTTGGAGGTCTTCTAGTCCAACCCCCTGCTTAGACAGGAAGCCGTTTCAGACAAATGGTTATCCCTAAGTTCATGACGAGCCTTAGCTTTCCTCACTTCATCTTTGCAGGCTCAGGTTATTTGCTGATATTCTGATATTCCACTTTTTACACTTGTCCTGTTTTTGTCTTTCAATTGAACAGAAAGTTCTTTTATGCAGCCTTGCTGGCTTCTTTTATTTAAGAGCTGTTATTTTCCTTTTTCATAGGTATTGTGCTAGACTGGGCTTTTATAATCTGACCTATGTCTCATTTAGCCATGGAAATTCTGGGGCTCCACAGTCCTTGTCGGAAGTCAAGGACTGCTTGTACAACATATCCATTGGTATTGTGCTAGACTGGGGCTTTTATAATCTGATTTTTCAAAAAAATTCCCAAGCTCCTTGAGTTGTTTTCCCCTCAAAGATTCTTATCCATGGAATCCTTCCTCAGCTCTCTCTTAAGTTTATTGAAATTAGCTCTCTTAAAGGCCAAGATTTGAACAGGTGTCCAGGTGTGTTGTGTGCTTTGCTCACTCGCAGTCTGGCCGGGGAAACTAGAAAGCAAAAACAGCCGCAGCCGCTGTGCAAAGAGGAAGCCATCTGACCTTTATTTTCCCCAGTGGGCAATTAAGTCAGAAAAAGAACAATTAAATTTTCTTCGGTTCCCCGCACAGTGAAGAAAAAGGAAGCAGAAGGAAGGAGCACACACACACACAAACACACAAACACACACAAAAGGAGGGGTGGTATGATCCTTTCTTGTGTCTTTTTGCACAATTAAAAGCGTAGTACACAAAAATTATCTGCTGCAATGTCCTTCCAGTCAATAGCTACTTCAGCTTCAACTGCAACAATACAAGAGCACACAATAGGTACAAACTCAATGTTAACCGCTCCAAACTTGATTGCAGGAAGTATAACTTCAGCAACAGAGGGGTCAATGCCTGGAATGCACCACCTGACTCTGTTGTTACATCCTCTAACCCCACCCCCCCACTCCTTTAACCTCAAACTAACCACTATTGACCTCACCCCATTCCTAAGAGGTCTGTAAGGGACGTGCATAAGTGCACCATCGTGTCTACCGTCCCTGTCCTATTGTCCCCATTTATTCATACCTGTTTCCTGTATTCTTACTCAGGTTTATACTTAGAACTATTATCTTGTAAGCAATTGATAAATCAAATAAATAAATAAAATAAAAAATAAAGGAAGGAAGGAAGAGGGGAGGAAGGAGAACAGGGAAGGGGAAGGAAGGAAGGAAGGAGAGAAAAGAAGGGAGGGAGTGGGAGGAAGGAAGGAAGGAAAGGAAGGAAAGGAAGGGAGAGAATACCCATTCCTAAGAGGTCTGTAAGGGGTGTGCATAAGTGCACCATCATGTCTACCATCCCTGTCCTACTGTCCCCATTCATTTGTACCTATTTCCTGTATTCTTACTCATGTTTATACTTATACCTATTACCTTGTAAGTGATTGACAAATCAAATGAAATAAAATAAAAATAAAATAAAAATAAAAAAAATTGTCTGCCTCGGAGGGCTTCCCTTCACTCTTCCAAATCCATCCACCCTGACCTCAAACCCAGAATTATCTCATTTTTACAGACACTGAATCCTCTGTGCACAACCACAAGGGAAGCCGACTTGCCTGCTGCGAAGCGAGGTGTTGGTTAAATAACAATTTTTTGCTTCGTTTTATGACCTTTCCAGCCACTGTTGTTAAGGGAGTCACTGCAGTTGATCAGTTAGTTAACCTAGTTGTTCAATGGATCTGGCTTCCTTATTGCTGGTCAGAAGGTCTCAAAAAAAGGAACAACTGACCCCAGAGACACTGTGACCATCATAAATATGAGACAGCTGCCAAGAATTTTGAAGCTGCAATGCTTGTAAAGGTGAAAAAGGGTCATAAGTCCCCTTTTTCAGTGCGGTTGTAACTTTGGTCGAGGACCACCTGTATGGATTTTGTGATGTGGTTTTATTTGTTATTTTGCTGGCAATCTGTCCAGGGTTGCTTGATGGGGAGAAGGGTAGCTATATTGTATAAATTGGCAAAATATCTACAGACCCCTCACATCCTGGACAGAAACCGTTTCAATTCCTTCCCTCAAAATGATTTTATAGAGCCCTGCACACCAGAAGAACAAGACACAAGGGGAGTTTTTCCCCAAAGGCCATCACTCTGCTAAACAAATCATTCCCTCCACACTGTCCAACTATTTACAAAGTCTGCACTACTATTACTGTTAATCTTCTCATCACTCCTTCTCACCCATCCTGTCCCACCTGTGACTGTATGACTCTAATTTTGTCGCTTGTATCCTTATGATTTATATGGACTGTTTCCTAGTATGATTTGATGGCTTATTGTACCCTATGACTATTATTATGAAGTGTTGTACCTGATGATTTTTGACTCTTGACGGATGTACCTTTTCTTTTATGTGCACTGAGAGCCTTTGCACCAAAGACAAATTCCTTGTGTGTCCAACCACACTTGGCCAATAAAGAATTCTATTCTATTCTGTGCAATAAAGCTTTTTTTCTTTCGACTTCAACTGTCTATGATGCTCTGCAGGAGACCCAGGGAGCTTCTTTTCCTCCCAAGCCAGATGTTTTTCTCCCATCTCTCTGCTTTCCAACTGTTTTCAAAGCCGGGATCCCTGCTGGGATAACAGTACCCATCGCCCTGTTGCTGTCACTCACGACCAGCCAGCGATAGGGCGCAGAGGTGGAGCGAAGGAACAGGATAATGTAGAATGGAAAGTGCGGTGACATTATCGTTATTTTCGCATCAAATATGAGTGCAGAGAAGAGCAACAAAGAAGATGAGGGGACTGGAGGCTTAAAACATACGAAGAACGGTTGCTGGAATTGTGGATGTTTAATGAAAGTTTAACGAAAAGAAGGACAAGGACATGATAGCATCTTCCAATATTTGAGGGGCTGCCCCAAAGAAAGAGGGAGTCCAGGTATTTTCCAAAGCACCAAAAGGCAAGATGAGAAGCACCGGATGGAAACTAATCAAGGAGAGAAGCAACCTGGAATTAAGGAGAAACTTCCTGACACTGAGGACAATTAACCGGTGGAACTGCTTGCCACCGGAAATTGTGGGTGCTCCACTATTGGAGGTTTTTAAGAAGAGATTGGAGAGCCATTTGCCCAGAATGGTAAATGGTCTCCTGCTTGAGCAGGGGGCTGGACTAGAAGACCTTCAAGGCCCCTTCCAATTTTGTTATTCTGCTATTCTTTTTTCTTCCTTCCTTCCTTCCTTCCTTCCTTCCTTCCTTCCTTCCTTCCTTCCTTCCTTCCTTCCTTCCTTCCTTCCTTCCTTCCTTCCTTCCTTCCTTCCTTCCTTCTCCATCACTGGGGGTTTTCAAGAAGAGATTGGACATCCATTTTTCTGTCCTGGGATAGGGTCACCTACCTGAGCAGAGGGTTGGATTGTAAGACCTTCAAAGTCCCTTCCAACTCTGTTATTCTGTTGTTCCACAATAGCTCTCCCAGTCCCCTTATCTAGGATAAAATGGGGTGGGGTTTATGGGAGATCCACAGTTTTTTCTGGATTGAATCAGCTGACTGATGGATTCAATTTATTCCATTTCTAAAGCTGCCCTACTCAACCAAGTCACTCTGAGTGGGCATTAGACTGATCGTAAATTGCCAGGATATGTACCACTCCAGAGCACTGGGTTTTGCAAATCCAGATTGTAGTCCCTGGGCACATCACGCACACCCTGCCAAGAAACGGGAGTGTGTTTCCCAAACTAAGCCTCCATGGTTTCTAAATTTACTTATTTATTGGGTTTTTAAAGCGGTCAAATCTCGTGACTCTTGGGGATCTGCTGCAATTAAAAACATCTATAACACAGCAATATAAACTTGGATAGTTGTTGCCCAGCTGTTCTCTCTCTCTCTCTCTCTCCCTCTTCCTCCCTCCCTCTTTCTCTTCCTCCCTCTCTCCCTTCTCTTTCTCTCCAAGAAAGACTTTCGGCATTTGCTTTTCCCCACTTTCAATTGAGTTGGTTCATTGCCCCCATTTTACAGTTTCTGCTCTTAGCACATCTTGTGGCAGAGAGTTCCATAAGTTAATTACATTTTGTGAAAAAAAACTTTCTTTCTTTCTTTCTTTCTTTCTTTCTTTCTTTCTTTCTTTCTTTCTTTCCTTCCTTCCTTCTTTCTTTCTTTCTTTCTTTCTTTTCTCCTTCCTTCCTATTTTACTTACTTTCTTCATTCTTCCTTTCCTTTCCTTCCTTCCTTCCTTCTTTCCTCTTTCTTTCTTTCTTTCTTTCTTTTTCTTTCTTTCTTTCCTTTACTCTCTCTCTTTCCCTTCCCTTCTTATCCCGTCATTTCATTTTATTTCCTTCCCTCCATCCTTCTTCCCTCCCTCCTGTCCTCCTTATCTTTCTGTCTCTATTTCTCTTTCCTCATCTCTCTTTCCCTTCTGCAGAATCTCAAAAGCAACACTGAATAACATTCACTTAAAAAAACAACCCACTTTTAGAATAGTTTCTCAGTTACCGTATATCTCCGCTTCTCCTTCCCTACCCTGGGTCAACCTATCGTACAACCAAATACTTCTTCCATCGCAAAGCCCATGCAATAATTCCTTTCACTTGTTTCCTAATTGAACCTGTTTCCTGGACCAGCACAATATCCTAACCCGAAAAACCAACTGAACTGAAAAGTATGCATGGTTAAGAAATTGAGGGCAAGCACTAAAAGGCTTTCAAACCATTCAGCGAAGCCTGAATAATTGCTTGCTTTTTTCATCATGAGACAATATTTCACCAGCAGTGGATAAATAAAGTTTATTTTCTTGAAAAGCATGAAATACGCAACTGGGACTACCCCTCCCATCTTCCTGATCCTGCCAGCCAGATGGATGGGATCTAAGATGCTAAGCCTCCAATTTGGAGGCTGGGCATCTTAGATGCTTGCAAAAAAACCAAAAACCCAGTTCTTAAATTCTCTCTTTCCTTCCACTCCCTCCAAATTTTGGAATACAAATTCTTCTTTTTTTTCTCTCTCTCTCTCTTTTCCTAAAGCCATTCTCCTTGAGAAGAGGTCTGTCCTTCCTCTGTTGCCAAGGCAACAGCAAATCCATCCCATAATGAACACACACCATTGCAGACTTCAGAAAAGAGACAGAAGAAACAGCAGCATATGTTCCGATAATCACCCAGGAAGAAACAGTCAGAGCAGAGAAAACAAGGCGGTGGAAACCCAGATAGAATTTGCTTCCATAAATGGGAAAATAAATATATATTTTTGGAGGATGCCATAAAAGTGCAAAATAAGGGCATCCAAGGGAGGAGGAAGGACGAAAGGAAAATCTTCACAATTTAGAAATTTGGTGAAAGTTCCTCTCCCCTGGAGATTTGAACCTGGATTGAGAAATTTAGCAGGTTCCCCTCTCTGGCAGGTAAGGAGCTTTCCCTGTTGGATGTCGGTCTGGCAGCGGTGCATTTGCCAGAGCTGCAGGCAGCTGGGACGGAGAGGAAGGTGAATGTGAATTGGCTAAGAGCCTTTTGGAGAACAGCTTATTATAGATTTATTTCTCCCCTTGTCTCTCAGGCTGCTTTCAAATGCCAACCTGAAAATTCATGCATATCTCTGGAAGATTATCCTTATTAAATTCCCTTTTTTAAAGACCCTGTAGTCCCTTCATTCAGGGTAGAGTTGAAGCAACTGGATGGAGCTGAGAATTTACTGACCAGCTGCCCTTCCTGACACCACGTGGAGTTCGCAGCTGAGAATTTACTGACCGGCTGCCCTTCCTGACACTACATGGAATTTGCAGCTGAGAATTTGCTGAGCGGGTGCCCTTCCTGTTATTAGTATTGTTAATGTTTAAGCCATCCTTTTTACTGCCAAGGCGCAGTAAAAAATAAATAAATCAGCAAAGCATCATGGTCGTGAAACCTCCCTACTTTACCGCGTTTTTAATTTGGGGTGAAACCATTAAAATATATTTGTGAAGCCCACGTACGACAGGCTGTAGGCTGAGTAAATCGATAAAATGCAAAAGAGGAGCTCATAAAAGTATCGCCACTTCACCGCCAACAGATTTCGACCTTCAAACAAACCCAGGTTACACCAGGAGTGTCTCTGCACAGCGTTTCCAGGGAGAGAAACTGAGCATCCATAAATAAGTAATTCAATTTTAGGCATAGTCAGGATTAAGGAGAAGGAAGAATGAGGGGTCAAAAAGAGAGGAGAGCAGCAAGCCCCATTCATGTACTTAACCAAGGACAGAGTCTTTTGGATAGAAGTGGTTACAAAATAATTAGGATTTATTTTAAAAAAATAGACTATATTTTGTTATCAGCCCGAAATCCTTCCATTACTCTGGGTTGAATCCCAAATGTTGGAACACTTCGAATAGGGCCACTCATATCCTACATTCAAAGATGAGAGATTATCTCTGATTTTTGACTTTTATTAGCTCCCAGATTGCGGTGATTTCCCCCCTCCCAAAAAATTTGATGTCTGGTTTGCTGCTAAACTGGAATAAAAAGCAAGCAAGGATCTTGCTAAACCTGGTTGGGAGGCTGCAAGGAAATCCAAGGTTTGGAGGCTAAATTGGGAAGTTTTTTTTTTAAAAAAAAAAAAAAGGCAGTCCTCGTTTAGCAGTCAAAATTGGGACCGGTAATTCAGTTGTTAAGTGAAGCTTCCAGTGAAACCATGACAGTACATATAGTATTATTAGCTTTTCTTTGCTTTATAGACCCATGAAGGTCATTATTAATCAGGGTTGTTTGTTAAAGTTTTTAAAAACAACCATACATGTGGTCCTCGTTTAGCCCCCGCCATTGGGACAGGCACCTCAGTCACTAAGTGAAGCGGGTTGCTTAGGGAAATCAAAACTGTGCTTGCAATCTAACTTCTGCTTTCTTTCGCTTGCTAAACCCACGAAGGGCTTTACGTCGGGAAGTTATTTTGTTTTTATCACTGTCGTAACTGGGAATGGGCGCTAAATGAGGCAGGCACTAAACGAGTGCCACCTCCAGTGGCGAACTACCTCCATTCCCTTGCCAGGAAAGCTGCACCGCTGTGAACCCACCGCAAACCAAATGAAAATGCTTCCAAGTTTTAACACATCTCGAATAAAAAGCTGGCATAGAAAATGTCCATCATGTTTTGATCAGACTCAGGACTGTCAAATCTAACTATGGGGAGGGGGGCTGCAGAAAGACCCCCCCAAAATGGGGACATGATGGGGGAGTGGGGGAAAGAGGAGACAAGCCCCCGAAGCACCCAAAAGCTCCCAAGTTGTGTTGAGTGTCCCTTTTTGTAACACTGCAGTCTTTAAGCTAGCCTGATGCCAACTGGCTGAGTTTTGCAAATCAATACTGTACTTTTCTTGATTTTTGCAATCTTGGCTCAATCTATCCAGCCCCAAGTTCATGTTTTTTTTATTAAGAAAAGGATTAAATTGAGGTATTCTTCACGCGTCCTTTCTCTAACCCTTTCTAAAAAAAATCCCAGGATGTTTTTCATACTAGACTGGAAGATCCAATCCAACTAGCCGCAAAAGACAATTCGGTTTCAGAATGACAAGAGTTAGGAGAAGGGACCTTGGAGGTCTTCTAGTCCAACCCCACAGCTCAAACAGGAGATTTTCTCTCTCCAGTCATGGAACTACTGCAGTAACCCTCGACTTACAACCTTCGTTGAGAGACTGATCGAAGTTACAATGGCGCTGGGAAAAAAAAGGGATTTACGTCGGGCTTTACTCTTATGACCACTGCAGCATCCTCATGCTCTGATGATCAAAATTCAGAGGCTTGAGGACTGACTCACCTTTAGAATAGAATTCTTTATTGGCCAAGTGTGGTTGGACACACGAGGAATTTGTCTTGGTGCAAATGCTCTCAGTGTACATAAAAG
>BHFT01016027.1:0-58411 GCA_004320025.1 Laticauda laticaudata | reverse complement strand
AGACACGTGAATAAAACCTTGTTTTCCTTGGATCAATGAATCTTTTGGTGGTTTTTTTATCTGCTTCCACCTCACAAGTTGTTGCATCCAATTTTACGATCATTTTTGCTATAGTTGTTAAGTGAATCATACAACTGTTTAAGCAAATCTGGCTTCCCTCATTGACTTTGCTTGTGGGAAGTTGGCTGGGAAAGCACCAAATCACATGGGACACCTGAAAACCAATTGGGAACCAGTGCAGGGCCTACAGCACAGGTATAATGTGCTCATGCTATCCTGTGGAAATTAACATGCAGTTTGCTCTACTTTGCACCAATGGCTAAAATCAGCTGGGAGACCATGCTTAGAACTCTTTAAAGCAGTGGTCGGCAATTCATGGCTTATGGATCACATCAGGTCTGCCATGTAAAATCATCCAGTCTATAATCCCCAAAAGAAATATATTCATCCAGTCTGTTGCTTCCTCAGTGGTTATTCTGAATTCACCAACCACTTCAGCATCAGCAGAAGTCCTCTACCTAGCACTAAGACATGAAATGGAGCAGGAGGACAAAATGGCAGCAGTAGCATGGTCTCCATTTCCTTTGCAGGAAAAGGTTGCCAACCTAACTGCCACTTTAGAAGATCTTGCACTCAATGCAGTTTTGGGACACATGGCCTTCACAGTGTTGGCACCTCAATTAAAGGCAGGAGTACCTAGTAGAGAACAAAAAATAGGAACTGTAAACATGGAGGCTGTTTGGAAGGTTTAATATCAGGACCACACGGCCTAGAGTTCCAGAGTGAAAAGGAAGAGATCAAGAAAGAAGGGAGTGCTGAGAGTGCCTGGGTATAAAACCCAGGCACTCTCAGCACTCCCTTCTTTCTTGATCTCTTCCTTTTAAAACCCTCTGTTGGGATTTTAATTTGAGCATGTATTCTGATTGGTTGTCAGCCCCCCATGGGGCCATGCAGGGGCAACCTTGTAAGCTGTCCTGAGTCCCAGGCTTGGTTGAGCCTTGCTGGATGATGATGCCCTTAAAAGGGCTTTTGGCAATTGCTATATCTTTACCTGGAGATTTTTGTTATGTAAAGTATTCTGGCCCAGGCCTTAATGGCCCACCCATTAACAAAGGTAGGGGTGAGTTTCTGCTTCTGAGGTGAGTTTCCGCTTCTGAGTTTCTACTCTTTTTAGAGGAAATATTCTGCCTTTTTAATATTTCCTAGGCTATTTCAATTTTCTAGGNAGAGGAAATATTCTGCCTTTTTAATATTTCCTAGGCTATTTCAATTTTCTAGGAGAGGGGTGGGTGCTAACTTCCTACAGAACAAAAACCCCAGTATCTCCCTATAAAAGAGTCACTTGGGCAGAAGCCAATATCTCACTTCTAAACATGCTTTGTTCCGATAGCAGAGCTATTATTAAGAGATCAGAAATGTTCCAGAAGCCATGTTTTCCATGTTTTCCTTGTTATTGTAAAATAATTATCTCTAGCAGTGGCTGCCACAATGTCATCCATGAACCAGATTAGCATAGAATTAGGCCATTTTAGCCATTCAACTTTATGGTCTGTCCCTGTTTTACATCAAAGTTAAGAAGAGGGACATTCTGAATAAAAGAGTTTTTCAAGAAACACTTCCTGCGGCTCCTGGGTAGGCTAAGTGGCTTTTCTTAACCAGAATGGACGTCAGGGGGAGTTGATAAATTCCTGCTTAAATTTTACTTTCTTGTTTTCTGCTTGTGAAATCCTGAATATTTCCTCTGGTGTTGGAATAGCTGCCAGTTACATGACATTGCAAAAAGTCAAAATACACTTCTAGTTTGTTAATAAGGTTAGCCTTTCTCCCCCACTAACTCCCCCTCTCCAGTCCTACACTTGGCATTTTCCCCTGCCAAGTGTAGTCTATGTGCAGTTTCTGATGCTCCTGTAAGCCATATTAAAAAATGAAAAAGGGTATGTGAAGGAGTTTCAGGATGAAGAGAAACTGCCTTGCATCAAAGGGAATAATTGCTCCATCAAGCAGGCATCGTCTGCCCTGACTGCCCACTACCAGTGAGGTCCACAGAGGGAGGAAAGCAAAGGCAAATGATAGCTATTTAACTCTGGTATGAGCTTTATGCTTATACATGCATGAATAAAAGGGGTGGAGCTTGTCTTGCAATGGCACAATGTGACTTTTAATTTTTTTTTATAAAAATGGTGGATTCTGCAGACATCTGTGATTACTGTTACCCAGGTATCAGATGGTTATTTTTTTTCCTGTCCTAATCTGAAAACTGAACCTAGGTCTTTCTGCACATCAAGCTTATTCTCCATCACATTATCTTAATAGCTCTGTACTATAGGAACGAAGCATGTTTATGTTAAATATGCATGATGCTGTATTTACATGTGTTACATGATATGCAAAGTAGAGTCTGATGTCAGACTCCACTCATTGGTTCAGCCACTGGCGGGAAGATTTGAATCCTATCAGTGGCTGAAGTGTTGAACAGCACCAGCTATAAAAGCCGGCGCCCACCACATTTGTTGGCTTTTTGATTCCGGCTTTAAAATAAAGAGTTTCTTCGCACTCCTGAGTCCTGCTCCTTCCTCATCCTCATCCGGGGGTGTGTTGTTCCTAGTTTTTTTTTTTTCTCCACTAGATAGGTTTTTCCTGCCTTCAATTGAGGTGCCAACACTGCGAAGGCCATGTGTCCCAAAACTGCACTGAGTGCAAGATCTTCCAAAGCGGAAGTTGGGTTGGCAACCTTTTTCTGCATAGGTCAATGGAAGCCATGTTATTGCTGCCATTTTGTCCTCCTGCTCCATTTCATGGCTTAGTGCTAGGCAGCAGACTTGTTCTGCTCACACTGCAGTTAGTGAATCCAGTAGGTGAATAACTTTATACCTCAATCCGTTTATTCCAACACGGAATACAACAAAGAATATAAAACACAATTAATGTAAGAAGGATGTGATAATATGAATTTATCTTCCTTCTCCCCAATCTTTAGAGCTGCTACAGGCTGCTGCTACTGTAGTTTAAACCAATATTGGCTTTCAATAGAAGAAAATATATGTAGCTCATGGTTGAACTTACATATGTCAGTATCAACACTGCCAGGGCAACCTATTGTATATCATCAGGGAGCACATCCAACACCTACTAACACTGATGATGATATAGTATCTGGTCAGGTAATGAAATATCTGCAAGTTTAATAGAGCACCAAGGACTCCACAGTATCAGCCTTTGCAACTTCATGGCTCATGTCTTCCTATGCTTTTTATTGGAAAGGTGGAATTGGAAAGGTGGAATGTAGCTCAAATAAATGCATAATAGATTAAATAAATTATGTCCAGTGATTATAATGCATTTGACAAAATATTGGGAACAAATGGTTAATTTACTTTAAATCTCAGTGCTAATTGATGAAAATTAAATTCTCCCAGTGCACAAGTTTGTATCACATGAGGATAGTTGTCAGTTCAAGAGACAGTGAAATCTTTAAACATTTCTAAAAACATTTATTAGCTTCTTGTGTACCGGTAAGTGGCCCTGAGTCTGCTAATGCTTTTAATTGCACAATACAAGTTCTGTAAAGTTTCAGACTAAACTGCTTAAAAGAGCAATTAAAGGGGTTTAGCATGAGAGTATATTGGAGAAATTGGTTTTGTTTTATTGTCTATCACAGGGGTCTCCAACCCCTACTGGCCCACCATCCACTAGCCCACTAATGGCTGGTTCAGAAGTGGGTCACACAGGTGCTGACTGGCACATTGCACGCATGCAGCTTGATTCACATGAACACCGGGGCAGCATGCACAGCTCAACTTGCACAAGCAGCGGGCCAGGGTGTGCACACACACTCACACATGCCAGCCCACCACTTGCAAGGGCCAGTTCCCCTCTCCCCTCTCACCAGGCTTACCAAGCCATAAATATTGGAGACTGTTAATGTACCACAGCATTCTCAAACCAAAAATAATTCATATGAAAAAAAAGAAATATTGAAAAGAATTAAAAGAATTAATTAGGCTTTAAAAGAATTGTAAAACAATTCTTTTATTTTTCATAGATTTTTTTTACCATTATTTGATGAAGAAGCCATTTCCCCCCCCCTTTATAGTCCTCAGCTTATGAGCATTTGAAGTTACAACAGCACTGAAAAAAGTGAGGTATGATTATTTTTCACACTTATGACTTGTTGTGGCCCCCCATGGTCATGTAATCAAAATTCATACTCTCAACACATGGTACATATTTATGTATTCACTGTCCTGAAGTTGTGTTTGCCTTTTGCCACCTTCTGACTGGTTAAGCCAAATTCACTTAACCATGTTACTAACTTAATAATTGCACTGATTGGCTTAACAACTGTGGTACAAAAAAAAGGGCAAAAATGGGGCAAAAATGACTTAACCAGGGGTGGGATAAGACAGGGTTAACTATCAGTTTGGGATTTACCAGCTTCCCTGCACACTGTGAGCCACACACCTGTAAATCGTCATCAGCATGCTGAGTGCAGAGACGCAGCCTTTGAAACAGCCCTCTTCCTGCTTTTTTAACTGCAGCTGTGCCTCGTTCAGCAGCTGAAGTTGAAACATCAGGAAATAAAGATCAGGTAAGAGCCCGGGTAGGCAGGTGGCCAAAAACATCAGCAGACATACGACTGGTTCTATGTCTGCTGCTCTTCAGAGCTACCGGTTCTACAGAGGTGGACAGAACCAGTAGAAACCTACCCCTGCATTTAACCATCTTGGTTGGCAATGATAATTTTGGGCTCAATTGTGATCATAAGTTGAAAACTACCCCGATTGTAAAGTTGCAAATCAAGATAAATTGTATTATTTCAGTACAGATCTCCATGCAGTTATGTTTATATGATTAAAAATTATTTTTGTTACTTAAAAAGCTTAAAAGTATTGAAAATAAAAAGAGGGATGTAAAGTTTCCATCAATATGAATTGCCATTTGGGATGTTAGCTTTACCAGTATGATTTAAAGTTCCATCCAAAAATAGAAGATATATTCCACAACCCATTAAAGTTTGAACTACAAGCAATCTGGACACTTTGTTGCTGGAAATAGCCTTGGTTAATTTGGAAAGCTAAGTATGGTTAGCATCTGGATTGGGAACTATGATATCAAGGCTATAGGTTGGTCTTGGAAGAAATAAAATCACCTCAAACTTCTTCCACAACTGCCAAGAAAACTACTGTAAAATTATAAAATCACTAGCAGGTGATTTGGTTTGAAATAAGCTTATCAACTCAGTAGTTTGTTGAGAGAGCAAAAGGAACAGTCGACACACCAAACCCGACTCTCTTATGCCACTACCCAGGCTGCACCGCGGCAAGAAGTCCGCCCCGATTCCTTGGAGGGGAACAGGAGGGACCCGTGGCTTTGAAAGACTACATTTCCCGTGAAGCTCCGCGCCACGTCCCCAAGCATGGGCGTCGAGCAGGAAGCGGAGGACAAGGCTGACGCGTGCGCATTTCCGTCACCCAGAGGGGGCGATGCGGGACTTGGGAAGAAGTCGCCGCTTTTTCTCCCTTCTGGAGTGTTTTCCCGGTAGCCGCTTCAGGTGAGGCCTCGGCTGGTGGGGTTGATGGCGGATTTCTTTCCAAGGAGGTGAGGGTGGAAGAAGTTTCCGAATTCTCTGCCGAAGAAGGATCTTGAAGAAGGCTTTTCAATCTCCTTTTCAGTGGAGGTGCAAGGAAGGGGGGCTGCCTGGGCTCGTGTGTTGCCTTACTTCCAAGAAACTGGGGGGGGGGGGGNAGAGAGAGAAAGGGGTCCCTGATCCTTTACCCCCTTTTTTTTTTCTCTCGCTCATATTTTGACAGTCACCCCATAGTAGCTTAAAGTCAGCGTTTCTCAACCTTGACAAATTTGGGAGACGAGTGAACTTCAGTTCCCAGAATTCCCCAGCCAGCATGGTTGAAAGACTGAAAGAAGGAATGAATGTCACGTTGGGGTGTTTTTTTCATGATGGAGGGGGAGTTTAAGTGTAACTTTTAAGTCACCCCATCTTCAGCAGGTGATGCTTTTCTGCCTTTCTGGACAAAGCATAAGACAGTAAGTAGGGTGTTGGCTTCCTTCCTTCTTTTTGCCCGTGTCTCTGGGATAATCCAGGCTGAGCATGATAGGAGCAACCAGGAAGCTTAGTTTAAGAAGAAAGAAAAAAATTCTCTGGACTGGAAATGTATAGCTAGACCAAGTTTCCTAGTTGCCAGTCATCACATTCACACTGTTATCTCCAGCCAAAAGAGGGGTGGCATGATGATGATTATATTTTTATCCTATCCATCTATCTACAGTTATCATGCATCGTTTATTATAATGAGTGGTCCTTTATTATGTCCTTTAGGTTAATTACTTAGTTTCTGGGGTTTGCTCTTGAATTTTCCTTTGTAAAACAAAATAATAAACAATTGGTTTTATCTTTATGTGCCTGTTTTTAGATTTGCCCCCTTTTCATATTTGTCTTTTTTTTTTTTCTAAGAAAATGTCACTGCATACATTATGTGTGAGTGTGTGTGAACTCAAGGCAGCAAGATTTTAGCTAATATGCCTGCCTTCTCTTTTCCCCACAACCCTATGTAGTGGGTTGGACAGTCTCTTAAGCCAAAAGGAACGACTGTATATTTGGTAATTTGAACTCTTTTGAACTCAGATCTGTTGGAGGATAAACCATTTTCCTTCCCAGGAAGGAAGCTGAATTTGTGTAAGAATGGATATCTTTTCTGTTTAATGAAAGATGATGAAGCTTTTGGTCATAATAAACAAGCATGTGGTATCTTGTCAGGTAACATGCTATATCTTTGATTGTTTTCTGTAAATTATTACAAGACCATTTGATTGTATTTAAACATGCAGATTATCTATCTGATAATTAAAAGTATCTGTGTCATATTTTCTCTCCTAAAGTAAAGAGTGCATATGTATATATGAGATAACCTCAATGCCTGGAGGTACTATTTGCTGCTGAAGATTATGAATTTGCCCAAAGTGGCTTTTCTTGATAGTTACAGGCCACTGGACAGTCTTTCCTCTGAACCATCAGGGTGGTTCAAATTTGATGGTAATTGTTTTATCATCAGCTTTTTTGCATAAGTAATGCCTGTGCTAAAAATGCTAAGACAGGGAATTCTCTTCATTCCCCTGTTTATGTTCATATAAAAAATGTAGATGATTATAATGATGTGTAAGAGATGGGAAAGAAGCAGCGATGGATACCATGCCAACATTTTCCCAGTTCCCTCTTCTCCAATGTATGTCCTTTGTATTGTAATCTCCAGTCAACACGAAAGATGGGATACCGGGCAATGTGCATGTTTCTCTTGAAGGCTTCAGGACTAATTTCCAAAAAGTAATGGATCATAAAAATGGCAATAATGGATAGAATCTGTTGCCCAGGTTATTCATAAAGTACAGTAAATAATCAAATACTCCCTGACTTATATTGCTAGGTATCCCTGTGGAAAATCCTAAATGATTGTTGTTTTAATTAACTGATTTGGGTACTTAGTGTGAATCATTTGATGAACTAGTAGTGAACCATTAACCCACCGAGTCATACAGTGTGCTAAGAAATGGTTTGTGTAATAATGGTTCTTAAACCAAAAGCAACTGCCATATATTGCAGTAATATGTGTGCTTAACTAAAACTACTCAGATCATACTATGACTTTGGACAATATGACAATCTTGGATAAATGTTGATGTTTTTCATAGATTTAAAAATGGCATACAGTTATCCCTCAGCCATTGGTTTATGTATCCAAACTGTCATAATTTATAAAGTTGTTACAGCATTAATCCATAGGCATAGTAATACTGAATTACCTTGGAGCAAGTAAGGTGAGGATTACTGTGTCCTCACCTAGTTTGCAATAACCAGGCATTGCCTCTAGGCAACCAAATGAGGAAACTAAAATGCATTTTTTTTTCTGCTTTGTAGTGATCTGTTTGTAAGTTAGTAATGATTTATTTGTTTATGCTCATTATGAGGTAGTCCAAATTAGGCTAAGATCACACAACACACTGACTATGAGAGCAATTAATCAACAGAACAATTTGCCTCCTGGAATTATAGGTGCTCCATCACTGGAGATTTTCAAGAATAAACTGGACAACCATTTGACTGGGCTGATGTAAGGCTTCTGGATTAGAAGATCCTGGAGATCCCTTCCAGCCCTATGATTCTATAATATGTTTTATTTTGTGTTGAATTAGTGTATTGTGCACGTCACATATTTTTGAGCAGATCAATATTTTTAGAGTTGCTTTTTGAATGCTGCTATAGAGGAAAGCAAACAAACTTAAGTATTTGAACATGCAATATAGATTGTTTGCTCAGTTTGTTTGTTAGAGATAATTGAATACAGTGCCCATTCTGGGCATAATGGGCCAAGAGAGATTTTTATGAAAATAACTGAGCTATAATTCTTTCAAATTTCTGTATGCTGTAAAATCTGGAAGTTGAAAGATTATTAAGAAAATGCAAACTAAACGGTTTCAGTCCATGGGGAGAACGATGCACATAACTAGGTATGATACATTGTGATATACATGATTGATATGATGTGGCAGTTTTATTGCCAGTTCTTTACAATATTAAAAAGTGTTCCTGGATTTTCTCAGATTAAATTAAATTAGCGCTGGTTGCATTTGAATCTTTCAGAAGTGGCCCTGTATTGCATTGCTTTTGCACCACTAAAGACTACAATGAAAAAGAATTACACGTAGTTTTCAAGTTACGATCATTTCTTTAGCATCCATTCAAAGTTCTGAAGGTGCTGAAAAAAAGTGACAACCTGTCCTTGTACTTATGACCATTGCAGCATCCCTGTTACCTGATCATGATCCAGATGCTTGGCAACCATTGCATGTTTATGACAGTTGCAATACCCCACGGTGATGTGGTTTCCGTTTGTGACTTTCCCAGCTGGCTTTTGATAAGTAAAGTCAATGGGGAAACTGGCAGAGAGGGTTGCAGATCACAATCATGTGGTGTCTTGCGTAGCAACCGCAGTGATTTGCTTAACAACCACAGCAAGAGTTGTAAAATTGGGAGTGGTCACATGATGCCTCATTTAATGACCACACCACTTAACAATTTTTTTCTGGTCTCTTATGGTTGTAAGCCAAGGACCTATTTACATCAGTGTACTAGGAATGGGGAGCAGGAAACCTGCCCCTCTACATGTGTTGCTGAAATGCAACTTTAATCATCCTCCCCTCTACAGGAATGGCTAGTGGTAAAGGTTGCTAGAAGGTTGCTAATGGTAAAGGTTGATAGAATACATTCTTGTATTTCAAGAATGTCCAGAAGGTCAAAGTTTTTTTTCCATCATTCTTTGTATAAGCTGTTTGAGGCAGAGCCTGTCTTGCTCTAAGCTGTCACAGATCCTGTATTATGCTAAATAAAGTTAGTAATAGCATTTATTACAACTATTTAAAAATTACTTTGCTGCATGCTGAGATCTTCAAAGTATTGTACAGTTGAGAATAACATTTTTCTCCTCCCCCAACATCAACATACCTGGAGGTAGTCCTCAACTTTTGACTGTAATTGAACCCAGAATTACAGTTGTAAATTGTGCCAGTTATTAAATGGGTCGCCATGCGACCTAATTTTAAGATTTTTTTTCCCCAGTACTTGTTAAACGAACCTGTTGTCCACAGTGGGTGCTTTTTCCCCAAAGAAATCAGAAGTAAATCCTGGTTTCTGAGGAAAAGAAAACCATGAATCATGATCAGGTGACCCTGAGATGTTACAGCTGTCTGCAAATGCTAGCCAGTTGCTGAACACCCGAAATATAATCCCATGACCATTGAGGGGGAGGGTGGCCGTCAAAATGTTGGGTCATAAGTAGCTGGAGGGAGATCCATTGTAACTTTGAACAGTTGGTAAATAACCTCAACATAAGCTGAGGACTACCGTAACTTCTGATTTGCTGCCAATTAGTCCAATTCTTTGTTTTCTAGATTGTTGGGCTCTGTTTGGTATAGAGCCTGGTCCCTCTAGCAGGATATACCAAATCCAACTCAACGCTATTTCTGTTTGGTCTAATATATTGTGCAAATCCAGCCATTGGATCCAACCATAGGATAAATCTCGTAGTGCTAGGGATAGCTATTTATTTGAATAACTGTGGCAGCAAAGACATCACTTTCCAGTTCTCTCTCACTGCTACTTAGTCATCTTTCTCCCCAGCAGTGATTTGTCTGCTTAATGTTCCAGGAACAGAATAATGGGCTTAAATTACAGGAATGGTGATTATGGTTGAATGATAGGAAAACTTTCTAGCTGTAAGTACAATTCACGCAGCGGAACTAGGATCAGATTTCTGGAGAAGTAGAAAGTACATTCAAGCAGACACTGAAGAGACACCTCTAAGACCTAGAGAGATCATTTGTATTAACAGACTGTAGCTCAGAAATTAAAGGGCTAAATAGAATCCGTCTTGGAAGAAGTGATATTACATCCGACTTTTGCACTGTAGGTCATCTGCTAACAGCTGAGAAACAATGGTTGATATCTCATGATTAACGTCCTTTCCCTTTCCACCACAGGTCTGTCAAGGTATTGTTGCTGAAGATGACAGTTTGGATTCTGGATTAACACTACTTCCAAATTCCTGTCCACTTTCTGTAAGTGGGCAAAACCTATTCCAAAATGGCAACTTTGCCAAGTACATCTGCTGGGCCTCCACCATCCCTCTCGGATCCAGGAGTGGCTGTGTGGGAGTGGCAGGATGAGTTTGGCAGGTGGAGGCCATACCGAAGTAGCGTGTGCAGCTACATAGAGCAGACTTTCCAAGTTCTCATGGTAAAAGGCCGGCGATCACTGGGAACTTGGCCTGTCAATGGCAGCATACCCTTGGGACAAGCTGATTCAACTCTGGCTCCCTACATAATTGACCTACCAAGTCTCACCCAGTTCCGGCAAGATACAGGTAAAAAGCAGCTGCATTATCTCCTTATGGATGTAGCTTAATAGTGGGCACATCCATCATGATGTAGAGCAGTGTTTCTCAATGGTGACTAAGGAATTCTGGGAGCCCATACAATAAAGTTGCTTGGTTAAGAATAACTTTGGTAGAGCATTCTCTTCTAGGCACAGTCTGAAGTACTGAGAAAGAGCTGTAAACCTGGATTAAATCTCATTTATTAGGTTGCCAACATTTTCTTGGCCTCAGTTTTTATCATGAAATATAGGAGAATGGTATCTCCCATAAAACAATTCTAGCTTTATAAAGTAGTAAGGGCAGACTTTGTTTGTTTACCCAGCCAACTAAGCCATAATGAGGTTTGTTTGCTTTTGACTTAGAGTATTGTGTGTGCTGAGTAAATTATGGCTTGTTAAACAAATATTGGCTGATGTGTGGTATGTGAGCCCATTCTTGTTCTCAGATAGGTGTCTTCTGAATATATCAGTGCTAGTATTTTAAATAATGCAAAATAGCTGACAGCCAACAGCTACCTTCAGGATATCAATGATGGATACCAATGATAACTAATCATAAAAGAGTCTGCAGTTCTTTTAAAATGTGGGCATTCCATTTTTTGCAGAATCCTTTCTCCCTCCTCCCACATAATAGAATGAGTTCTGTGTGATTTTTATGCAGCCAATTAACCTCTACAGCACATCAGATGGATTTTATAAAAATAAAGCAACCATCTGCAAATCATCTGAAATATGCCCTGTGAAAAAGACAACTCAGGACTCTTCACAGGAAGTGAGAGAAAAATGACAGGAAACCACCGAATTTCCTGAGACAGCAGGAAGCAGCAGCTTATCTAGAAATGGGCTCTAAGCATTTAAAGTCTCATCTGAGAGCAGTGAAGATAATGGCTACATGAAAGAACTGAGGGATGTTGGTGGCATCTGTCTGTGTCCCTCCTGCCTGTTCATTATACCAGTTGATGCCTTTCCCATCGCCACTGGAGTGGCTTATAGATGTAGGCCTCAACTTACATTCATTCATTTAGTGACTGTTTGAAGTTATAACAGCATTGAAAAAATGATTTATGACCAATTTTCACACTTATAACCCTTACAGCACACTAGTGGTCACATGATAACAATTCTTGGCAATTGGCATGTATTTGTGACGATTGTGTTGTCCTGGGGTCACATGACCAACTTTTGTGACCTTCTGCCGACCAAAGTAATGGGGGAAACCAGATTCATTCCACAACCCTGATACTAACTTAACATCTGCACTGATTCACTTCACAATTGTGCCAAGAAAGGTTGTAAAATGGAGCAAAACTCACTTAACAACTGTCTTGCTTGGCAGTGGAAATTTTTGGCTCAACAGTGGTTATAAGTTGAGGACAACCCATATAAGAAAAATGGCTTTGTTCTTTATGCTGAATAATGTAATTATTTGTGACAGACTTTTGGGGTACATTTCAGTCAGTCTTCACTTCTGGCAATTGCCTGGGCAAGTCTGTGCAATTTTCTTGGCAACATTTCAGGTTTGACTTGCCACTGCTTGCTTTTTAAGGCTAGGAGAGATTGACTGGTCCAAGCTGTCTTTGTGCTTACTGTGGGACTAGAATTCACGGTCTCACAGTTTCTATCCTGATGCCTTAACCATGTCACCAAACTGGTTTAATTTATGACAGTATTTAATGCTTAAAAAATGAGTATAGGCCGCACTGTTGAGACAGTTCCTGTCCTCAGTCTCCAGCTATAAATAACATGATACAAAGGAAAAAGGAAGGAGGGAAAAGTGAAGCGAGCATTGTTATATTGTGTGTATTAAAATAACACATAGATAAGCAGTTAGCTTTTTATGCAAAAGAAGGTAAAGCCCTTTGATTTTCATATTACCTTATCAATTTAAATACAGTGGAAGTGGATCAATTTCAAACTCGACTTTAACTTTTGAATCTGATTCTCAAAGAAGGGATCCTACTTAGTGGCGCTGCCATGAATGCAAATGCTCCCTGGTAGAACTTTGGGCATTTCTTCTGAAAAAAATAATCAGATAGCTGGTGATTCAAAAGATTTTTCTATGTCTGATCTATTGGAGGGACTGCTGCAAAAATTGAACGATCAAATTTCCTGCCTATACAGGGGGTTGGACTAGAAGGCCTCCAGGGTCTCTTCCAACTATTCTTATTCTATTTTATTCTATTCTATTCTAATAATGCAGGGGTGTCAAAGTCAAGGCCCTGGGGCTGGATCTGGCCCACGGGGTACTTTGATCTGGCCCATGGGGCTGCCATAGAAATAACAAAGGACCGGCCCACGATGCCTCTGCTAGCAAAAATGGAGCTCACAAGGGCTGTGCCTGGCCCTCCCGAGCTCAATTTTTGCTGGCAGAGGTTGCAGGAAGCTGTCACAGCTGAAAACAGAGCTCAGGAACCCATTTTCGCTGGCAGAGCGCTCGGTCCACCACAGGCGCCCGCCCAACACCAGTGACATCATGCTGGCCACACCCACCTTGGCCACACCCACTCCGGCCCTCAGAGGTCAAACACAACCCTGATGCGGCCCTCAATGAAATCGAGTTTGACGCCCCTGTAATAATACATCCCGCCATTCTTTTGTTCCCCTTCCTAATCTAATGTGAACGGGAAATATCACTACAAATAATACTCAGTTTCCTGAACTATGCAAAATTTAGTTTTAATTTTGACATCTACTTTTATATTTTGATTTGTCATGATTTTTCCCTCTTAGGGACCATGAGAGCCGTGCACAGACATGTCTTCCAGCTGGATTCGGCACCTGGACAGGGAGTAGTTTGGGAGTGGCAGAACGATGAAGGAAGCTGGTTTCCATACGAGATGAACGTTTGTGTATATTTGGAGCAAGCTTTCTCTCTCAGTAACCCTCAGGTGGATCTTGGGCCCTTTGGTTACAATTATGGGATTGATTTTGTATCACAGACCCAGACTAATAAGACCACAGGATACCAGCGAAGAATCCGTCGATGTGTGGACTCCCCATATCCAGTAGCTGCAGCCACAGGGCCTGCTCACAGTGGTCTCACTTGTTCATGCCAACAGTGCTTGTTGAATAGTGGAACTGGCCCCATAACCTCACGGTATCGGCACTCAATGGTAAATCTTCTTGGACATTCATCAGGAGTGAGTCCCAAATTTGTTACTGGTGTACAGGGGGCCAATAGAAACTCAGGACTTGGTGCTTCTCTGGTGGGCTTTGTGCCTTACAATAAACCAGCTCTCTCTGGAGCAAGATCGATGCCAAGACTCAACATGCAGAGTGCAGGGTCAGCATCACAATCGGCAGCCATTGGTGGGTCCAGCTCAGCGCATACAGCATCCAAAGGAACCAGGTATGCTTTCCTAAGGGCCTTCCAGCTTTGCTGGATGTTACTGACCCATCCATAAGTAGAATTATTTATAGACTTACCTGCAGTATTTTTATCTTGCTTCTCAGACAGTTATTGACTCCGAGAAAGGCTCATGTCGATAATAAAACTGAAGAGTCATCATGCCATCAGGAATCAGATCCTTTGCACTCAGCTGTGGCTGTTTTATCATTGTTTGACAGTGTCCTTACTTTAAATAGCATTTGGTAGCTCTTGATTCTTTGGCAAGTAGAAAAAGCCAATGGTCCGAAACTGCTGGTTTTTTGCTGATGGATTGGAAAAATTGCTTTTCCTCTTTTTCAATATCATTCTAGAAAATTCAGTTTCCCAGAATCTCCATATCCTGATGGGAGAAGCAAAATTGCAAATTTATTTTGCTTTTCAGGCCCAGGGAAACTGTCACTGAAGTGAGTGAGTGCCCCAATGTTTCAGATTCATTATTTCATGAGGTCTATAATGTTTACAAGTGCATTATAGAGAGATGGAGGCTTTATGAATGATGTGGATATGAGAGCTAGTATTCTCTTCTATATGGGCCAAATGTTATGGCAATTGTTGGTGCTGTAGTAATTGTTGATGTCCTGAGTATAAGTTAATACTGCGCTTCACCAAAATGAAATAATATTTACCTGGCAGAAGGTATAATTATGAAATTTGTTGCCAGGTGGTATTAATGATCAACTCAGGTGACTTTTTGAAATAGAATAAATTCATGTCATCTAACACTTAATTGCCATGTGAGGCCCTAGTTTATATATTCTAAAGCAATGTTTCTCAACCTTGGCAAGTTTAAGACACAAAAACTTCAACTCCCAGAATTCCCTAGCCAGCATAGAAGTTCAAGTCCAGGTGTCTTAAATTTGTCAAGGTTGAGAAACATTGTTTTAAGGACAAATGGGCTTCTTGCTTCATTTTGAACTTCTCAGTGACATCTAGCCAGCCAAATTTAGAGGTAGGATTGAAACAAATAACCATTTGGTAGCATTGACTGATTGGCCCTTGGGCCATATCAAAGTGCAGAGTTCCAGAAACAAATTATTACTGAAATTTGATAGAAGCAATTTAAAATGGAACTGGATAAAATACAATTTAAAATGAAAATGGAATAAAATACAATATAAGATGAAAATGGAATAAAATACAATAATTTAAGTTATAGATAAAATATGATAAAATTATATCTCGGTGTCACCCCTACAATCTACCAAGCTTCTCATCCAAGAAGCTTCTTCAGCTCTGACTGAATGATGGAGAATTGATTATAATTTTTTCCATCCTCCCCCGTTCAGTCAGAACTGAAGAAGCTTCTTGTATGAGAAGCAAAACGTCTTCAAACAAAAGAAGTCCAGTTGCCTTTTGAAAAAGCACTTTTGGTACAGATATGAATATTTTATACACAGGTGATTTAACTTGTAGTTATGAATTGGATTTGGCAGTTGGGCATCCACTGTGCGTTGAGATTCAGAATTTACTAACTATGAGATTTTTTTTTTATATATTGCAAGTTCTAAACAGAGACCTGTTTTTTGAAAGCTGTGCTGACATTTCAGAACAAGGTATAAGCTTAAGCCAAGGAAAGGGCTATTTCAACACCAGGAGACAACATTAGACAGCTTTTGTTTCTATCTCTACATAACAGCACCCCATCGGAAGCATGTAATTACTTCTGTCTGGGCAAATCTAACCTACACAATTAGTAGAAATCTGAGAAGGAAGGGAGCAGTAGCTCCAATACTTGGGCGAGGTTAGTTTCCTTGCCTACCTTTTCTTCTATCTGTGTTTCAAATTAGAGTATTTCTCTTGTATTTTCAGCTGGCCAAAACAACTCTATTTTGCGTTACTGTCTGCTTCCTGTCTATATATCTTCTGCTGTATACTTACATGGAAGCATGAAGGGATATATGTGTGGAAAATGCAATTGATTCAGAGTCGGTCATAGTGCTTATTCTAGAACGAGTGTCAAACTGGTAGCCCGTGGGCAGGATGCATCACACGCAGGCCATGCCCATCCCGGCTCCATGAATGGGAAAAATGTCATGTGACAACAATGTGACATGGCAAGTTTGACACGCATGTTTTAGAATATTTGATTTTGTGTAGCTGATGGCAAAGAAGACTTAAGAAGATGAAACAAACATGGTTCTCCAAACACCAAATAATTCTCAAAAGAAGAGAGTTCCCATGCAAACTAGATGAAGTGCTGACACTGAAGTGGAAAAATACCAAGGGATGCGTAAAAAGTACCAAATTGGTCAAGCCTTTCCAAAATGATAAAAATGGATTGCAAAATGATAAAAATGGATTGTAATTCAGAGCTATCATATAGAAATAGGTGCTGGTACATGATGGATTTCCTGCCTCAATTCTCCTAGAATTCAAATATAGCCAGTTGGTTGAACTCTGAATTATATAATGGTATTTTGGTATAATTCCAAAAGTGATTAGGGTTTTAAACCTCCTTTTGTGCCTATACAGTACTAAGAATAGTGTGCAGCATTGGGTGTGCTATAAATACCCTCTTAATGTCTGTTTCTCTCTAATAATAGTACTTACAAGACTTTGAACCTTTGCTCCTACAGTAGTTGCACTTGTGTGAATAGGGAACACAAAACCTGTGTGCAACTATCAAGAGTATTGTTTGCTGGACTACAATTAAAGAATGTACTTTGTGTTATAATAAAGTATGAAACCAGGAAATGCAGGTAGTCCTCAACTTATGTCCACAAATAAACCCAAATTTTCAGTTGCTAAGTGAGACAGTTGTTAAGTGAATTCCCCAGCCAACCATGCAGTCTTAAAGTTGCCAAGGTTGGACACTTCTGATTTAATTGTTTCAAGCTTGCTTAAAATCAACTGTTTCTCTGAAGAAGAGTGGCAAACCACTGAGTTAAATCATCATCTTCCCAAAAAATTATCTGAAACCTGTATTTTTCCTTTAATTAAAACCAAGCTATTTCTTTCCTTTGTTTATCCTGTTTTGACCTTGAAGAAGTTCTCCATTTTACAAATAATGAAAGTTTGTGATTAGGAGTTTTAGAGATTTTGTCATCCTCCCTCACCAGCTTGGCTCCTCTCCCAGAATTTAGCAAGGACTGGATACAGCTCTTGTCAAAAGCAGATACATCTGAAATGTGCAGTAAAACCTCCTTAAAAAGTTCTTAAGTTTGAAAAGTATTGAAGGGAGGGAATAAACTGCCTTGAAACCCAGCACTATTCTTTTAGATCTAAGCCTGCTAAGAAACCAGGGGATTTCTGTAAGCTTTTGTGTGATTTATGTGCTGCTTTGAGTCAATGTTGACTCCTGGCAACACCCTGGACAAGTCCCTGCAGAGTCTAATCTTTTGCTGCTTTATGCTTTTGAAAAGCAGATTCTATTCCTCAAGTAGGTGATCCAATATCGGCTGAAAATCTCAAGTTGAAAAATAGCTGGCTGGGTTTCATTTCCTTTCAGGAGGTTCAGGCAGACACTGGAATAGTTAAAGAAAAAAGGCAGCTGACTTGTCCATCTAAATAATGGGTGGAGACAAGACAAAACTGGGAAAGTCGAATACTGATTAGCCAAATGGGCTTCCTTCCCAAGGGGGCTTTTATATAGGAAGGAAGGCAGTCACCATTTTTTTTGCCAGTGCTTTCGGTTTCTCTTTCTCGGCACTTTTCCCGCCAAGTTTTCGAGAAGATGGCTGAGGGCCGGTAAGAATAAAAAGCAACATGAATGAATGAACGAATGAAGAATGAATGAATGAGGATAGCAAGCTGGGGTCAGTATAATAGCTGAGATTTTATGGACTGGAAACTGTTCTAATGTGCCTGTTGGTGAGGGAAAATCCTAGGTCCAAGGTGGAGAAGAGTCAACCTTCTTTTTAAAAAAAGCCTTGATTTATTGCTTTCTCCCTTTTCCTTTCCTTTTTCCAGATCTCTGGCCTCGCTTTTTATCATAGAGGTTTAAAAGTCTTTATCAGAGGTTCTCATTTTGCCAAAAGGCTCTAGCCTCTTCAGCATATGAAAAGGACAGAGGGGGATGGTGTAAAATAGTAAAACACAATGGTGTAAAATGGCACTGGAGTAAAATTGCTGGTGTGAGCTACTTGGTCCTTTTCTCCAGGAGTTGCGGGGAGGATTTGGAGACCACTCATAGCAATGAGTGGGGCCTAATCCTCCATATCCTGTTTGTGAGCTATTACCCACCCCTATTACACCCCAGTTTCTCATTCAGGATAATTTAGAAGTTGTGGCTGCTCCATCACGAGGCTTTTAAGAAGAAAGTTGGACTGAGGACCTCTAGGGTCACTTCCAAGTCTGTTATTCTGTTATCTAATTTCTGCTTGTTTCAGAATTTAGCCAGCTTTGGGACAAAATGTGCATTGCCTCAAAAAAGAACTTTCTTCCCCCCCCCTTTTGTGCATAAAATTCTCATTTCTTCTTGTCCTGATTCTCTGTGCCTGCCCTAATTATCTTTTCCAAAACTTCAATTTTTTTTTTTATTTCCTCAGCTTACCAAAGTTACCAGTGACCATGCCCAGGCCCAGCAAAGTGAATGAAGCTCTGGCAGGTAATGCCCTTTCATCTTTTTTTTTCTCCATTTCACACAATTCTACAGTGTTTTGCTTTAGGAAACTAATAGCCCAAGTTCAAAGTCTGACTTTTTTGTATATCACTTGGTCCAGCAAACCTTCAGGAATATGGATGCTGACTAATTTTTAAGCAGTGATTCATCTGAGGTGAAGTCTTCACAAAATGTCTTTGTCTCAGGTGAATCTGTTTCTTCAGGGATTCTGCATTTCCAACAGCTGCCTTGACTAAACAACTCCATCCTCTGATCTTTGGATTTGCAAGGGAGCAATAGAGAGGAATTGGACTATTCTCTTGCATACTTTTATGTGCTCTTACTAGTCTTCATCTAGTCAGCAACCCTTTACCTCACCTGGGAGATATCTAGGATCTGATATTGCAGGGTCCTGCTCTACAACTGAAGTATGTATGGTATCTAGTCAGGTACTATTTTGTTAACCTACCCTTTCTGAATCTTAAATTTGATCCTTATTTTAACTTGTGTTAATCTGTTTTCAATTCTATTTATAATTCTATTTATACCAGAAACTCCCGTGTAAAAATAGCTAAAATCAGGATTGGTAACTATTCTTAAGCTGTCCCCACTTAGCATATGAATATGTATTTATACTGTTTTACTATAATGTTGTATGCTGCCCAGAATCTTTTTTGTGATATGAGCAATGTAGAAATGTAATAAACAACTCACTGGTTCCTGCAAACACATAAATTGCACATCCAGTTGTTTATTCTGAAATGGTAAATTAGTCATTCTCACCAGTTTTGTTTTAGGAAAGATCTTTCCCAGTCCTTTAACTTGAAAATCTGGAGACTAAGCATATTTGCATAAAAACATTGATATTCTAAGATATTCTAAGATTCTAGAGTGATATTCTATCACTCTAAGCTGATATTTGACACAGTGGACAAGCTTGAGGCAAAAGGCCGCAAAATTTATGATTCATTTGCTCACGATTTGCATTCCTGTCCTCGGTTTTTTAATTAATCTGGGATTTTCTGCAGCTAAACATTTTCTAATTGTAGAAAATTCAGAGTCAGATATGTGAAAAAAATCCTCATAAAGAGACTTCTTTCAATCTGGAATCCTTTTGTTTTTACATAACAAAAATCCCATGAACAAAAGGGAAGGGGGAGCACTAGTTGTGATAAAATGATGTTCCTGGCTCTTGATATCACATTCTTTTTTGCCTTTCTCCTGTTTTGAGCTGCTGCCTATATTTCCTTTTTATATCCTCATCAGATGATCCAAGAGAGAAGCCATAATTTCTGTAAATCTCATAGAGAGTATAGGTTTTTAATGTGCTTTTTCACTGTAGCTAGAGTCTGCCTTAAATGGCTGCAATCTTTATTACAGTGAAAATCCTGTAGCCTAAAATAACCGTAAACAATAAAAACAGGAATTGTATGGCTACATATTCTTGTCTTTCTGCTTTTATTGTCCTTTTGCTTTGATAAAATGGTTTTCTGATGCAGAGAAGCCTTGTTTTTTGTGACTGAGATTTCTAGATTTTCACTAGGATAATTCCACTCCCACCATTACTGCTCCAAGTTCAAGGTATAAATATAAATATTTGGAAAGTAACTTCCTATTTTATAGACTTATAAGTCTGTAACATATCTTGGAAGTCTTTTAATCCAACCCTTTGATCAAGAATCAGGTCAAGAGTCTTCAGACCCAGAAAAATGTCCAAATATTTGATAATTAATAAAGCAATATTACAAGGACTGTTTTTAGGTTTAGTATTTTGGATTTCAGAAATGGGAGATACCTGAGGAAGCTACCCTTGGAAGGTTTTTTACCAGAAACTCCCGTGTAAAAATAGCTAAAATCAGGATTGGTAACTATTCTTAAGCTGTCCCCACTTAGCATATGAATATGCCAAATTCCAGTCTATCTGATTGCAACCTCTTATGCAGTACTCCTCCAATGAGAACTTAGAAGCTGATTAAGCAGCTCTAGCAATTGTTTTAAAATGCTAGATGATCTAAATTTAGTAGGAAATTTAGTATGTCTTACAGAAGCAAACATCCTAAGAATCTTAGCATTCGTATTTTAAAGTGCATGTTTACTGAAATGGTGCCTGAATAAAATATCTAGTGCCTATGGGAAAGCACATAGTGGGTGTTTTTCCTCACTAGGCCATATAGTATTATACCATATACTGGTATAATGAAATATTGTCTACAAATTACAGTTTGATTTTACATGACAGCTACAAAATTTAGCTGTTCCTGGTCCACTTGTTTTAATGTAGAGAGCAGACTGCAGCATTTATGGAAGCTTGCCCTTAAACAATACTGCTGATTTTCTTTGTTGTAGCATATAGGACAGATTATATCCTGAAGAAATGCAAAATATGCTCTGGTTCTCTCAGCAATCAGGCAGGTTTTACATATGAACAAGCTTTTTGCAACTAAGAAACTACAGAGAAGCTCACTCATCTCTTTCTCACAAGGGAGGGGAGGAAGGGCTTCAATGCTTCTCACTCACGGGTTTTTGGAATAAGATCCACAGAAGGGATTAGAATTTTTTTATAATATAACCACAAATTATTTTAGACCTCAAATTTCTTTCTACATGCTGTATTACTTTTGCAGGAAGGAATATTATAATTATAAAAACAAAGATTGACCTCTGAGCACAAAGCTATCTATAAAGACAGCTGCATTCTGAAATAGTGATGCTCATCTATTGATCCTTTTTTCACTCTTTTATTTTACCCCTTTTCTTCAGCTCCACCAGCAGTCAATATCTGTTTCACAACAAAACACAATTTTTGAATTTTGTCCCAAAGCCTGTTTCCCAGTTACTTTCTCCAATTATAATTTTTGCTGTATAGTAAGCAGGTTTACAATGGGAAGTTGACCAAAGAGCAGTTGAGGCCAAGGTCCTTGGAAATCTTACAACTCCTCCTCAAGGTTTCTGCAATGCTTGTAGACATTGCCCAGATGCTTTCCCAAGTATCTTCATATCCATAAAATAATGGATGTGAAATTTTGAAAGAAAAATAAAGTTCCTAGGAAGCATAGCTGAATTCCATGATTTTCCTGCACTTCCATGTAAAAAGAACGTCATGTAGCTTTATGCCAGCAATTTATAACTGTCTTAAATATCTGTATAATATTTCTCTTTTTTAAAAAAATAAATTTTATTAAGGTTTCAAATTTTAAATAATTTTTTTAAAATAAATTTTGTTAAGTTTTCAGATTTTAAATATCTGTATAATATTTCTCACTGTACTGTAACATCCACTAGCCTGCGTGCAGGTGACAGACAGACAGACTGAGTGATTGAATTGAAGCAGAGACTAGGTGCAACAGTGTACATGGGGCTACATTTCAGAAACATAAAAGGAGGTTGGTTTTTATTTGGTTTTGCAGCCTCTCTGGTGTGTTTCTTTGCTATTGCATTTCCAGCTTGTTTGTGGTGAAAGGACATTCTGTGATGAATTGGTTGCACATAGCATATAATATGACAAAAGTCTGTGGTTTATTGTAATTCAATCAATAATATTGCAAACACTTAGTTTAGCACAGGAATAGGCAATTTTTTGGTGATGGGGAGACCTACAGAAAAATTTTGGCAGGGCAAAGGTTGCAATGAACAGGATTTGGGGCTCAGTTGCTGCTTTTCTGGAGGACTTCAGAGGTGATTCTGTTAAACTATGTTACGCCATTTAGAGAGCAGTTTCTTATATATTATATGTTTCTTATAAGAAACACTGCAGTTTCTTACATATTTCTAGGCTCAAAATGACAGGGAAATGCACTAGCAATTTTTAGCAGGCTTCAGGATTCACAAAAAGTTTGAAAGTAACATGCCATAGGGAGGGGAGGGGGAATGAAAATGGGTATTGTATACATTTGAGGATCCATGGTTTTTGTTTTTCCACATTGCCTATTAACTTTCTTATTATACTATTGTACAGTGAAATATTATATATTAGCTTTCTTCAGGGTGAGAAGTTTTTGTCTTAGGGGATTTCAGTGTGCAGCATTATGGAAGTCAAGCGAATGTTGCAATTTCTAAAGTCTGCATTTATAAACAGCTTTAATTCTAAATTGAACATAGGAGGTTTTTCCATTTTCCTCAAGCAGAAGGAAAAGAGTTGAAATGCTCTGAAGCAGGCAGTTGCTTGTGTGGCTTCACCCCATCCTTGTCTCTCCCAAATTGAAGAAAGAAAAGAAAAAGCTTTTCATTGTGTCTGCCTTCCCTTGCCTCAAAACAGTCCACTGTCATCCCTCTAACGTGTTGCTTGCTTTCCTTTGGGGTTTGCTTTGTCACTTGTTTTTGAAACCAGCATCGAATCAAGGGTTCTTGAATCGAGAGGGATGGGTTTCTTTTTTAATCTTACAAATTGTATGATGCAAATTTTCTTTCTACCCCTTCTCCCTTACTTGCCCTGTGCATTACTGTCTGATGTCCCTTGTAGGCATGATGGCCTTTCTGATGTCAGTCCCTGGATTTCCTGTGCACCTCACCCAAGCGCCTCAGCCTGCCCGTGCCCATAGAGCCTCTAAAAAACTCTGCTCAGTTAAGGGAAGGAGGAGAGTGGTCACCAAAGGTAGCTCTCTGACTTGCTTGGACTCTCCAGGAGTCTCCTTCAGTTGCTGCTGCTGCTTCTGTTGCCACCTTTGTCTTCTCTTTCCTGCCCTGCATTTCCTCTTTCTTATTTTCTGACTTCTCCCAGAAATAGTTCAATAAAAAATGGCTTTGGTTACTCTTTCTACTAAGGCAAAGGTGTCAAATTCTATTTCATTGAGGGCTGCATCAGGGTTGTGTTTGACCTCGGGGGAGGGAGGGCTGGGGTGTGTGTGGCCACCTTGACATCACTCGTGTCGGGATGTGTGTGTGTTACTCCGAGCACTCTGCTAGCGAAAACGGGCTCCTGAATTCTGTTTTTGGCCGTGACTGCCTCCTGCGGCCCTGTCAGTGAAAATAGTGTTGGGGGGGGCTGCCTGCAGCCCTCCCAGGCTCCATTTTATCTGACAGAGGCACCACAGGCCAGTCCTTTGCTGTTTCCAGGGCAGCCCTGTGAGCCAGATTCGGCCCATGGCCTTGAGTTTGACACCCTTGTACTAAGAACTAGCTTTCCTGTTGCCCAAGAATTTTTACACAATTCTGCTTTATAAGCTGCTGCTTTGTAGATCTTATTTTTCAGCATCAGCACGATCATTTTAGTAGTTATGAAGACCACCCACATACCCACCTAAATAGAGAAACCAACTGTTGCAAGGGGTTCCCCCCACCACCAAATGAAGAAATATGGTAAGGAGAAGATGTGACAGAATCGTGACTATACAGGAGTCCCTTGCTTAAAAACCACTCCTTCAGCATCTGTTCAAACTTGTAACTGCATTAAACAGGTGATACTTAACAACTAGTCTGAGGAGTTTTTGCTGTTACAACATCCCCATGATGATGTGGTTGCCATTGTCTTTTGCAGCCTTCCTTATCAGTTTCCAATGAGTCAAATCAATGGAGAAGCAAGCAGGAGGTTGCAAGTGGCAGCCACATGACATCCTTGCTTAACAACAGCAGTTGGCAGCGCTGGAATTGCCATTGCTAAGCAGCACTGTCACATGAGACTGCATTTCATGATTGTTTCACAAAGCAATGTCTACTCCAGTTCCAGTTGATGTCAGTAATCAAGAACTCCCTGTAGAGACTACTAATGGATATTCACATTGCATTTCAATAAATTGTTTATGTCATATATATCTTCCATACAGTTGGCACTTTGAAGCACTTAAAGCTGAATTGTTAAAAAAAAAAAAAACAGGAAAAGATTTTAAAAATGGGGGAAAGGAAGGGTAAACTATTCATCCAACATTTGTTCATCAAAGTCATTGATGAAGAAACATGACAACTGTAGATTTAATCAGTACTGGTTATATCTGGTATTAAAATGTTGTCAGGGTTTGTAGTTTTTTGAACTTACAAGTTTAATTTTTCTTAATCAAAATCTTAATTTAAAAAGTAATTTTGCACCAGTCATTGCCGAATCCTCTTTACATGAATTATACACTTTCTTACATATTACATTAATTAACCTGTGGATTCCTTACCCAACATCTACCGTGTTTCTCACAAAATAAGGCCGGGCCTTATTTTTTTTGAGCCCTGAAAAAATGGGTAGGCCGTCTTTTCAGGGGTGACTTAATTCCCCCCCTTGCAACCTCGTGTGAGCAGGCAGTGACAGCTTGGATGTTGACCTTGTCGTTGGTGGGGCACTTCGTATTGGGAGACCTTCCGCCACCATTGCTTTCCCTTCTCCCTGTGCTGCCGCAGTGTTTAGAGCAACACCGTGGCGTTTGGCTCAGCCAGACGCAGCCAACCAGGGCTCCTCCCTGCAACTGGAGCCCGGCGGAGACACTCGGCTTCAGGCACTCCTATTGCGGCCTTCCCTTTGCCTTCAAAGGCAAAGCCAATTCTTTTAAAAACAACTCCCTCCTACTGGTACGACAAAGCCTCCCCTGCCCGAGAGGGCAGCTCAACCCCACGTGAGGAGGTGAATCTCCCAGGGCCGCAGCGCAGGATCGGCCCACCCCGGGAGAAGCACCCAGCGCAGCTGACAGGCAGGACCTCCTGCCCGGCGGTGGAGCTCTCGCCAAGGCAGTGAGCACCTCACCGCTGGACCCTCCGCTCATCCTGCCAGGGCTGCGCCAGAACCATGTGGGCTGGGCAGAGCCAGGAAAGTGAGCCACGGGTGTGCGCCCGTCTGCCAAGTGAAACGGCCAGGCCGACCTGAGCTTTGATTCCTTCCCAAGTCCCTCCAGCCCAAACCCGAAGGGGCCACCGGGAGAGGCCATCCGAGGCAATGATAGCGCCCACACATCCGTGGACAGGGAGGCAAGGCAACGGCCTGCACCACATCCTCCAAGCTGAGCCCCTCCAAGTGAGCGCTGATGCCCGTGCCGCTGCAGGGTTTGGAGCTGCCGGCGCGTTTGGAGATATGTGGGGATGGGCTGAGCGAAGGGTGGAAAGGACAGGCGGCTTTGGGCTCTCTCTGTCAGACCCACTGGCCAGGGAAGCAGCACTGCCGTTGCCTCGCTTCCCTATCTGCGGACGGGTCATGAGACATGAGATGCCCTTGGCAGGCAGGCGCGCACCCGTGACTCACTTTCCCGGCTCTGGCACAGCCCTGGTGGGATGAGCGGAGGGTCCAGCGGGGAAGAGCTCGCTGCCTTGGTGAGAGCTCCACCACCGGGCAGGAGGGCCCTGCCTTTCAGCTGCACTGGGCGCCCCAGGCAAAGCTCTTCATGCTCTGCCAGGCGCCAAGCAGGGATGGCGGCTGGGCGCTTCTCCCGGGGTGGTCGAATCCTGCGCTGCGGCCCCAGGAGATTCGCCTCACCACATGGGGTTGGGCTGCCCTCTCAGGCAGGGGAGCTTTTGTCGTATCGGTATTAGGGAGTTGTTTTGAAAAGAATTGGCTTTGCCTTCAAAGGCAAAGGGAAGGCGGCGACAGGAGCGCCTGAAGCCGAGTGTCTCTGCCAGGCTCCGATTGTAGGGAGGAGCCCTGGCTGGCCGCACGTGGCTGCGCTAAATGCCGCTGCATTGCTCTAAATGCCGCAGCAGCACGGGGAGAAAGGAAAGCAATGGTGGCAGAAGGTCTCCTGATACGAAGTGCCCCACCACTGCCGAAGTCAACGCAGGCAGCACCATGTCTGGGGATGCAACAAAAGTACTTCCTAACGGCAAGCCGCCCCCCCCCCCACCATTCCTCCCCATTTCGCATGTTTAGGCCTTAATTTGGGGGAGGGGCTTAATTTGATTTTATGCCTATAAAACATGCTGGGACTTCCTATTGGGGGAGGCCGTATTGTTGGAGAAACACTGTAGTGATGGCCACTAATTTGGGTGGCTTTAAGGGATTGAATAAATTCATGGAAATCAGGACTGTCAAGGGCTATTGGCTCTGAAAGCTTGGTGCTACCCTTAAATTGGGGATATTAATGTGTCAAAATACTAGTCGTAAAGAAAAAGTGGAAGAAGCTAATGAGATGGCTGCTTGTGACTATGTCAAATGCTTTTGATTGGCTCTTAAGAGAAAGGGAGGAAGAGCACCAAAAGTGATAAAAGAGTTATTTGGAGAGGTTAAAACTGGATGGATATATTAATAGTTAATACAAGCAGCTGTAAGAAGCTGCATTGGAAAAAAAGATATTAACAGACCCTTTGAGTCTGATTTTTGGAAAACACCATTTTTTAAACATATTGCTAGCACCAGGGTAGAATTGAATTTCTTGGTTAGAAGTGCAATTTGGGAGCTCTACTTTCAAGTCATGCTGCCACCGCTGCAAAATAATCCATTTAAAGTTCTTGTCCTGATGTTAATCTCTCTCAGCTCTTTTCTTGATTGGTGGCGTAGCAAGTGGGGGGGGGGGTTGGTGGTGTTAACTTCTGTGTCTTATTTACTCAGATCACCAGTTTCTAAAAAGTTGAAAACTTTTATTTGAATTTGGATAAGAGGTATCCAATTTAGAGATACAGAACTCGTGTTTGTTTACATAATAATTTACTGTGAGGTAAGGGCCACCCAAGTCCCTCCCTTCTCAAAGCTGCTCTTGCCTCTCCAAGTTCCTTTAGCTTTCTTCTCTTCTTTCCTATACAAAAGTATCCAGTTAAAACATTTTTCCACATCAGCAAAAGGTAAATAGCCCACTATTTTGTCACAATTATATTGGCATTTTCTTGTCTTTGAGAGTAAGTGGTGGAGGATAGCAATGTGTTTGTTGAAGAGTACAGTACATTCTATCCCCGTTAATCTGTGTTTATACATGAGCAGATCCTTACTTTTTCTTAGATGCAAACCACTATGTTGTAATGAACAAATCTGAAATCCTTCAGCACAGCGCAGTGCCCCTAGGCAGCTTGAAACGTATACATGCAGTCACCCACATGGCATCCAAAAGACTTCAGAATTGAGCAGAATTATTTATATGTAGAGATGTAACATTTCTGCAATCTCCTGAGTTTTCAGCCCTTTAATATATATTTTTTCATGGCAGATCTTGAGGGCTCTTCCTTTGAATCCCACACAGGCTACTAATGATCCCTGAATCACAGGTTGAGATCCATTTTGAAAGAATCCCTTATGGTTGTGCTTCCCCTGGCTCTGCTGCTATCACATAATAATGTCCTTGGTTTTAGCATTCATGGCCTGATCTATGGAAGTGGAGCACTCTTCCTNNNCCCCCCCCCCCCCCCCCCAAGAAAACTATACATGATTAGTTTAGTTAAATCTAGAAAGCCTAGTTTGTCACCTGGCCAGAGATAAGCATTTGCTTTTAACTATCAGGCAAGCTATAGAAAGAAAAATAGCAGTACTCAGAACTATGTTGTGAAATTACATTGTTGAGATCTATTCTAAAACTGCTAGAAAGTTTCCATTTTTTTTAAAGGCCTCTTAAAACAGATTTCAACTTAAACTGGATGCTGGAATCGATCACCAATACTGTTTTTTTCTTAGGGAACATGGTCATATATTTTACCAAACATTTTTCTCTTTGTATGTGAGTTTAGTGAAAACTGAGTACGAACCTGTTTATACTTTTTAAGAATATCATACAGGTTTTTACTTCAGCTACTTTTATGTTTTGGAGATCATTATGCTGTTATAATTCTTTAATTCTTTTAAAATGCATAAACCTACAGGAGAAGCACTCAACTTGCATAAATGACAATTAATGTTTCTCACTCTATTTATGGTGGTGTTTTTGTATGCTGCTCAGGAATTAAGTCAGCCAATAAATTTAAATGAATAATAACTAGCTGATCACTTTCAAGTGATAGCACAGGGTTGGCTTTCATCATTCATTGACATAATTGCATGCAGAACATAATGCAGCATGTAGACCATCAGATATAAATAGGTGGATCAAAAAAAATCTGTTTTATCCTGGGGTCTGTTACTCACTTTCTCAAGCTTATTTGAAGATCTTTTATTATTATTTTTTCCACCTCAAAAGTGTGCATCCCCAAATTATTGATGGTTCCCTGATTATACTGTTCTTCAATAGATTTCACACATATACATAATTGTTCTCCCTGATCAGTTCCTCAAACCCAGATAGCCTTATGTGTTTGGAAGGAATGAACTTGACTTCTGAGATAGTCTGTTGTTGGGAAAGCCATTACCCATTATATCCCTTCCTTGCCTTTTGATTTGTAGACGCAAAGTAAATTCACAAATAACTTCAACCATTTTCTGAAATGAATAGGATGTACATGAACAGAGGTGCTCTTTTGTGAGTTCACAAATTTCGGTAGTTGGAGAAAAAAACAACTGGATTTCTGACCATGTAGGTTTTTGCCGCTGTGACAATGTAGATTTTCATTAAGGAGAGACAAGTCATGGCAAGGACATTTTCAAAGCTTCTTCACCCCAAATGTTGTATATCGAATATGGACTTTAACTTCTCAGCCAGCATGGAAATAAAATGGGAATTAAATCTTGAAGCCTCCAAAGGCAAAACCAGCTTCAAAGTTAAACTCCATTTTATTTCCAAATTATATAATAAACTAGAAGAATGTTTCTCCACCTCAGCAACTTCAACAGGTATGGACTTCAATTCCCAGAATTCCCGAACCTAAAGTAAAATGATATCCTTTGCCATAGTTGATCTTCTAATTCTTTTTCCTGCCCATAGATGCCTTTGCCTTTGCAGCAGTAGGAATAGCAGTATTCCTTATTTATGTACCATTGAAACTGGCTGCTTTCAAATTGGCCATTTAAGAATGACTGTTTTTTAATTTTCTGGAAACATCTCTTCTTCTTTGCCTGCCATCTTAACTTGCCTATGCCTCCTGCTGTTCCCCTTCACCTCTTTTCCCTCATAGTGCCTTAGTGTCGAATGATATCCTCCTCTAGGATCTCTCTCTCTCTTTCTTTTTCTTCAGATAGCAAGACCAGGCCAGAAGATGTTGTGAAGAAGTATTTGAAAGAGCTGAAGACACCTCCAGTTGATGAGGTAGGTGAAAGAGATACATGAGCAGTTTATTTATTATTATTACCTTTATTGTCAGAGTACAACATGTGTACAATGAGATCGGCTGAGCCTCTCTCTCTGTGCACCCCACACACAGAGATAACAGATAATCAGAGTTGGAAGGAACCTTGTAGGTCATCTAATCTAGTCCCCTGCCCAAGTGGAAGACCCTTCACCATTTCTGACAAATGGCAGTCCAATCTCTTCTTGAAAGTCTCAAGTCTCTAAACTGCCCAACTCCCTCAAAGAGCATTGCTGAGTGGGTCATAGAAACCTTCCTTCAAGCCAAACTCTGCCAATTGAACACCTTCCCAGGAGTCGATTACAGTTCTCATCATCCCCTTGGACTAGACAACTTTCAAAGTCCCTTTCAACTCTATGTTCTAAAGTCCTACAGAGAGATGGAGCAGCCAAAGACAATTTGAAGGCAGAAAATTGTCCATGGGGAAGAAATTAATTGTTTCTTCTCTCCTAGAGCAAAATGACATATGGTTGTTTAACAAGAGCCTTGTCTGGAAGTGGATGACTGGTTGTCATGTTATTTTTAATTCCCTGAAGCAAAAATATAAAAGAGCTGGTTTTTTTTCCAGGACTGCATCATCTGTATGGAAAAATTGGATGCCCCTTCAGGGTACAGCGATATCAATGAGAGCAAGACAATCCAACCTGGAAGTGTGGGGAGGCTGGCCAAATGTGCTCATACTTTCCACCTACTTTGTGTGCTGTCCATGTACACCAGTGGCAACAAGGTAGGGCAAGTGAGGAGGGGATTGACTGTTGCTTACCTTGCTTCAGAGCACCAGGTATGGATGCCACAATGGCCAACTTCATTTAATGATAAACTTAGCAGTCTGATGACTGTCTTCCTCTATAGGGTTATTGAGCAGTCCAGAAACATTCATGTGATGAATAGAAGTTTAATATTGGTAGTCATTAAAGCAACCAACAACCATAACATCTGCCAGAGCTCCTTTGGGCATTAAAGAAAGCCAGAAAATTCACCCTTTTTATAATGCTTCATGCTCTGGCTTTGGGGCTAGATATTTCACCAGAATCAGAAGCAGAAGTTTGATACTCCTATATCCAGTAGATTCCTTGGCAGTGAAAAAGAAATTTAAATAATAACTTTTATCATTTAAAAAAAGTATAATAAAGCCACTTTATTAAAAGACTATCATGGAGTACTAACAGATGATCATAGTGGGAAAAATGAAAAGCAAAAGATGTAAAGGTAGTATCGGGTACACCACTTGAGGAAAGCATCCTATAAGCAGCATGCATCAATCAGAATACTGCATGGGTCATGTAGTCACTTTTGTTAAAAGTAGGAGGAACTATAATAGGGAACCTCCTTTCTCGTTGGCAGAGCACATGGGAATGGATGCTCCTTCAGATTTGGAGGGAGGTGTTTCATATGAGAATAAATGCAACAGTGTTTTCTATCCTTGTCTGTGAAACGTACTCATCAAGACAAAAGCCCTCTATAAGAACTAACAAAGTGGTTTATTAGAAGCAGCTGTGAATTGCCAAGAGCATCCAACATTTTGTAGGCATCCAATTCATGGGGGGCTTTATGTAATTTTGAACTTAAAAAAGGGGGAGAGATTTCCAGAAATTGCACAGCCCATATTTTATACTCATTATAACATTTTTAAAAAATATTCTATCAGGATGGCAGCTTACAGTGTCCCTCTTGTAAGGCCATCTATGGTGAGAAGACAGGCACACAACCCAATGGCAAGATGGATGTTCACAAACTCCCAGAGTCTCTACCAGGGCACGAGAACTATGGGTCAATAAAGATTACATATTATATCAACAGAGGCATTCAGGTGAGTATGTCATATGTACTAAAACCTATCCTGAGGGGAGAGGGGATGGTAGAGCAAAGTTAAAAAAACCGAGATGATGCTGTAGGCCAGGGGTGTCAAACTCGCAGCCTGTGGGCCTGTCACGCATTGCCCATGCCCCCTCCCGGTTTAGCGAAGGGGGGCAAAGTCATGATATGTCACGTGATGATGCAAATTTGACGCCCCTGCTTGGAGGCCCTTGGAGAGCCACTGCATTTCAAAGTGGAAGGTACTTGGCTAGGTGGGAATGAGAAAGATTAAACAGATGATTCCTTTCTTATTAAATCTTCCTTCAAGGTACAGGGATAATTCCTTCCTAAAAAAACTAATCCGAAGAATCACATGGTACACACATCTTATGTATTTATATCCCTGGTATATAATGCTGTGTTCCATAGCATTTCCATTAAACAGCAGAGCACTCGTGGAAAATGTTCTTCTACATGTTTCCTCATGAAGCTAAATGCAATTTGAGGTTTCTAATGGGTTTTTTATTTCTTCAGAAATCTTTTCCTGATAAATGTAGAGTTGCTCTTTCATTTCACAAAAACAAATGCACATAGATACATTTAAAGAATTTTATTATATTCTGAGCAGGGTGTTCTCATCAGTTTGACTTTGAAACAGTTGTCCAATGTTTGGGTGTTTCCAATGGTCCTACAAAGGATAAAGAGACATTAACCGGCATAGCTGGTACCCAATGGCTGGGTTTGTACTCCAAGCTTAACCCTTAATAATTGATCAGCATTTATTGTACAATGTGTTGAGCTACATAATTTAATTTGAACCATGGCTTGCTTTTGAAGCCTTAATGTGTTGTACAGATCCTGCTTTTTTATTAGAATGTGGTTCAGGAAAATTATGTGAATCCAGAATGTTGATTAATTCAACAACTAAATTAAATCTATTATGGGCTCCAAGCCAGTGTGTATAAATGAGTGGATCTGCATGTTTACATGTTTTCTGCCTTTATTTTTTCAGGGTCCAGAGCATCCCAGCCCAGGGCTGCCATACACTGCAAGAGGATTCCCACGATATTGTTATCTACCTGATTGTGAGAAGGGACGAAAGGTATAGCGATTCTAAGGTCTTGCCTGAGTATTGCGTATTGCGATGGAATAAAGAATATGAAGTTAATTCTCTTTTTCTGCCCAATCAGCAGCTTAATTAAACAAAGGCTATTAATGATCAAAATGATTGAACCAAATCACATAAAGTATTAGTACCTGCATTATAAAGCCTTAGTAAGACACATCTGGAATGCTGCATCCAATATTGGTCACCACCTTACAAAAAAAGATGTTGAGACTTTAGAAAAAGTGCAGAGAAGAGCAACTAAAATGATTAAAGGCCTGGAGACGAAAACATAAGAAGAACACTTGCAGGATTTGGGTTTGGCTAGTCTAAAGAAAAGAAGGACTAGGCTGGATATGATGACAGTATTCCTGTCTTTGAGAGGCTGCCACAAAAGCAATTTATTTTCCAAAGCACCAGAGAGCAGGACAAGAAACAATGGATGGAAACTAATCAAGGAGAGATGCAACCTGGAATTAAGGAGAAACTTCCTAACAATGAGAACAATTAGCCAGTGGAACAGCTTGCAAACAGACATTGTGGGTGCTCCATCACTGGAGGTTTTTAAGAAGAGAAACTGGACAGCCACTTTTCTGAAATGGTATAGGGTCTTCTGCTTGAGCAGGGGGCTGGACTAGAAGACCTCCAAGGTCCCTTCAAGCTCGATTCTGATATGATTGTTTAGTACTTAAAATCCAGCTTAAATCCAATTCTTCTGATTGGACTGCTTAGTAAGAACAATTTTGGAAATAGTGCCAGTTATTGAGGAGGTGGAGAGTTTCCTTATTCATGCAGAAGTTGGAGAAGTCCTATGGGACTAATATGCGTAATATGGGGACCTCAGGGATGTCTTCCAATTTTTCACGTGGGATGGAAGTAGTTAGATTTCAACAAAATTGGAGTCTTCTGTTTGTGGAATGTGAGAAGCTTTGTGTTAGCCTCTTTCTTTTCTCTCTAGGTGCTGGAACTTTTGAAGGTGGCATGGAGAAGGCGCTTGATCTTCACTGTAGGAACATCTAGCACCACTGGCGAGAACAACACTGTGGTGTGGAATGAGATCCATCACAAGACAGAGATGACCTCCAATATCTCAGGCCATGGCTACCCAGACCCTAACTATCTTGACAATGTGCTAGCGGAGCTGGCAGCTCAAGGGGTTACAGAAGATTGCCTGAGTCCATGATTTTAGCCTCCATCTTGGGCTGGAGCTGCAGTCAAAACTGGAGTTTGTCTTCTCCATGACTATGGCTGCCTCTGTTGAGGACGGCAGCTACAAATCCCCACCTCTATTGCCTTATGTTTGCTTGCCCTTTTGTTGAGCAATAACACAGTCTCTGGAGTTGCCCAGTATGACTGTGAGGAGAGGATATATATATAGGTGTGTGTGTGTGTATATATATATGTATATATATGTATGTATATATGTGTGTGTGTGTGTGTGTGTGTGTGTGTGTGTGTATATATATATATATATATATATATATATATTATATATATATATATATATATATATTTATATATATATTGTGTGTGTGTATATTTTTTTAAGTTTTCGCGGGTACTTACATGTGTGCTGTTCAGCTTCCTTCGGGTATTATCCCACGTCATTGTAGTGCATTTAAAATTCTGTATAAAGAAGCTTGATGATGGCAGAAGAGATTCTGCTGAAATGTTGCTACACCTTTAAAAGCACTACAATGATGTGGGATAATACCCAAAGGAAGCTGAACAGCATACATGTAAGTACCCGCGAAAATTTAAAAAAACAAATATATATATATGAATGAATGATACTTTAGGGCATTTACAGTCCTGACACAGGTTGGTCATATACAATAAACCTCCCTTCCATTAGATAAAACACAAAAGGATGATGGATGATACTGAAGCCTCGTATTGGAGCCGTCCATATGTAGTTGCATAGGGGTTTGTTGGTTCTTATTTTCTATCAGGCAGATTTTTTTTGGAAGGGATGAGATTTTCCTGCTTCAGTGCATTAACAAAATCATGTTTATCAACAAAATCAGTATTAGAAACTGAAGGTATACAACAGCTTTCCACAATTTGCTGTCAAAGTCTGATAGAATATGGTTATGGCTATGACTATTCCAAATAGAATCAAGGGGCGGTAGCACAGAGCAGCTTGGGTTTTAAAAGAAAGCTGAGTGAGGTGAGACCTAATTTATGTTTGCATAAGAGGCTAGGATGAAGTCTCAAGTTTAAGCTATGGTAATTTGGGAAGTTGGGGGGAGGGGAGATCTGAGAAGCCATTTATGTTCTGTTATTGAAGAAACTAATTGGATGTGGCCAAGAGGAATTGGGTTTGATTTAGACTTTCGAGGTTTCTTTCTAGTCAGTGCAGGAAAGAGAAGAAAAGGAATAAAAGTTGTAATCCCACCCTAAAAAACCAGTTTGGAAGACCGATAGGGAGAATTGTCACTTTTACGCAAGGAATTGCATAAATTAGGAGTTTTGCAGCAATTCTAGCTGATACTTACAGTTCCCCAAATAACACTCAAAAATTAATTCAAAACAATGTTAATGCAGTCATGTGAGTCTTCCACTTTCACGCAAACCATTGGGCATTCTTGCCTGAAATTTTGTGAATCTCATAGTTTGGTAAACTAAATTTATGACGAATTTCTTTTTTGCTGTTCTTTGGCACTAAGTCATGTTACAACCACACAGCAGTGATCCACACTTGAGAACATTGCAAATGAATTCCAGAATTTTTTCAGTATCTGCTACTTTTTCTATCCAGGCCCTTTAAAATAACCTTTTTGTATTCCCATTGATCTTTTGAGTGTGCAGTCATCCAGCAAGATCACAGTTGGGTATATGCTTAAATTTAGGGGTGCTTGCTACAGCTTCTAAGACTAAAAAACCTGAAACAATTCTGCTTTATACAATTGGAGAACTAATCTTTGCATAAATTCTTCATATTGGACAACTACGTTTTGCATAATCCACTGCTGCTTATTGTGTTCAACATGGACAGAAGTAAAGATTGAGGCAGAGTCCTGAAATACATTTTATACAGTTTCATTTGGGATTTGAGCTGTGTTTGTTTGTTCAGAAGTATTTTGTCACAGCTGTAACGAGAAACTTTCCTAAAAGAAAAACTTGTGAAAAATTAAGGTTCTCAGAAATCTGAATTTTGTGACTAGTGCTATATTATATACTAGTTTGATTACAGAATTATAGCCCATAGTTTATAGGGTGAAACAGGTGCTCCTTGACATGAACTTCAGCCATTAAGCATTGCAGTCATTACATGGGTTGCATCTAACATTGCAGCCTTTTTGCTACCATCATCAAATCACATACCCAGCTTCCCCTATTGATTTCGCTTGTTGGAGCTCCCCTGGCAAGGTCTCCGATGATGAGACCCCAGAATGCTGTAACCATCGTAATTGCATGCCAGTTAGCAAGCACTTGAATTTTGTTCATGTACTACAGGAATACTGCAACAGTTATAAGTGAGAACCTGTCATAAATCACTTAGCAAACATCACTTAGCAACCACTGACTTCCAGTAATAACCAATTCTGGCTCAATAACAGTTGTACATCAAGGGCTACCTATATATGAAAGAGTCTGATATCTCACGTTTCCATCTACATGTTGAATTTCAACCATTTTTAACAATGTAACCACAAATTCCTTTTTATCACCAGCAGTTCTTCAAGCACCTCCCTTGACCACCTTTAGTCCTAAATGGCTAACTTCAAAATATTCAGACCCAAAAATATTTCCTGAGTTTTGCACACCAGTTCTATGCTTAATTTTGAAAAACGGCATAAACGTAGAAATCCTTAAGTCCCTTGCTTGGAGCATTTTGCTCAGTGAAATTGATGACAACTGACTGGTAACCTGGTCCTGCCTTTTCCCATTTTTGTTTAACTGATTTTTTAAAACATAAAGGAAGGGGTTTTTAGTCCAAAGATCTTGCACTGAGGAAAAATTGCTTGGATCTACAGTAATTTTCAATCTTGAGGACAAAAATTAGGGCCTTGACATTGATGGTTTATCACTCTTTAAAATCAATATATTCATCTTGCTTTTATGTACCAATTTTCCCACTCATCCTATAAGAATAAGCGTCTTCCTGATTCTTTTAAAAGTATAAGGAAATACTTTTAAAGTAATGTCAAAAATGGGAGGGGTGAATTGATATAACCATCCTAAATTACAAGAGCTTGGAACAGTGGAATTTTTAAAGTGGGTCTGGTATATACAATTTGGCATTGAAACAAAAAGGTGGTTTTACCAGAGATGGCCATTAGAGGGAAGTGAAGAGTCACACAGATGGGAAGTTGGATCAGATCTCCATGGGATTTCTGTTCAAAAATAAAGGATCCAGTTTGCCCCACAGGAGAGAATCCTGGGTGGCTTTTCTACTTTTGGCAATTCTAATTTCTGGAGGTTATCTTACAAATCTTGGAACATGTATCCCAGTACTAAGTTTGCATTTGGGGACAGTTTTGAAAAACAACTCTTTGGCAGTCTGAATTGGGTTTGGTTTCCACTTTTCCCTCCTGATGCTTTTTGTCATGGTTATTTCTACCTCTGGGAACTCACATTTTGCTAAATGGGGGAGGAGATTTAGTAAGGTCTACATCTTTCAGTAATTGAAAATAAAATGGGAGAAAAGTGCATTTTAAAGTGGAAAACAAGCTTGCTCAAGTAACTGAACCTGAATTAGAATGGGCCATCACTTCAATTATAACAAAGTTAATTACCTACATGCATCTGAGTGGGTAATCTCAAATTACCTCAAATAGTTCTTCACCAAATAGTTTCTTCACCAAAGTGATTGGCAATATGTCAGTAAAGATTCTTAGTCATCCAGTTAAAGTTGTCTGAAAGTTGAATCATGGCAACTGGACTTTATAATGCTGAACAATCTAGTAACCACACATTGCTATAGTTGCTGTTTCCCAACAACTTTATAACTTGAAAACCTTGCCTTAAGATTCAGGCCATATATCTGTTTTAACAAAAATTACTAAAATGTAGGAAGCTTCCTGTTGATAAAACATGAGGAGAGAACATTGGTCTAAACAGGTCTTTCATTGGCTGCCGTTTCCACCCTTTTCACAATCTACACATTGGCTATCATTCAATTCCATCATATATTTGTAACAAAGGAAAGCTGAAGTAAAAGTGATGTTAAAGCCCATGTCCCACTGCACCAACGGATGCAAAGAGGATGTAAAACGGACAAAAAAGCTTGCCTTCCGTTGGAAAACGGATGCATCGTTGTGTACTCACTGCATACGTGTGTCATATGCTCTATCCGTCAAACATGGTCTACTGCTATTTCATCCGCTCAAAAAAGGTTTTGAGCTGCACAAAACTTTGAGCAGATGAACTTTCCACCGCGTACGATCTACATCTGCGACACGTACAAGCAACAAACGTTCTACATCTGTTGTCATCCATTACACGTCCACTGTATCCTCGGCATCCTCTGGACATCCCCTCAACTCACATCCACTGCAGCTGAAAGCGGAAAGAGGGCAGGAAGTGAAAGGTACACGGAACGTCCACACAGCGTTAGTAGCAGGGAAATAGAAAGGATGTAAGCTGATGCATCTCGTACATAAAGCATTTGTCCAAATGGACAAAACGTTTGTATATGGGACGTATCTCGGATATTTAGGATGTCTGGAGTTATGCCTAGAGTATGTGGAAGGACACCTAGCGGAAAACCGATATTTGCTATAAAAAGGGGAGGAAATCACCTGGATCTCACTATCAGTCCAGCAGCTGTGGTGTACAGACCTCTTCACCCTTACTCTTGCTCTCTTCCACATCATCCATTGATCTCCACCATGGATCATCACACACTCTTTATGGTAGGCTGCCATCATTCAACACCAGAACCAAGCCCTCTTCAGACTGTTTTCACCTTTTCTACGCGAGGAGAAAGAGGAGACATCCAGAGCTGTGTTGGGTCCGAAAATGGATCGGGAGAAAGAGTGGTAGTTTGGACTCTATGACAAGCTGATGGTGGAGCTGAGGAAGTGAAGACCCTCATGCATTCCAGCACTTCATGAGGGATGCACAGCCATGTTTGATGAAATTGTGGAGCATCTGAGACCGCAGGTTTGACCAGAGCCAAGCACCAACTTCCGTCCCAGCCTGGACCCTGGACTGAAGGTGGCACTGACTCTGCGGCCACCTGCCTCTGGAACCAAGTACAGAAACATGCAGTATGCCTAGAGGGTACCACACAACACCATCAGCAAAGTGGTCAGAGAAGTGGTGCAGGCCATTCATCGAAGAATACATGGAGAACAGACTTGTGGACTGTCAAGGCAATGGGGACATGGGCGAAACCTGATAGACACTAAGGGTGTTGCAAGGCCCCAACAGAGCTTCACGTGAAGGGAAGAAGCAGCGCAACCTCCTGAAACACTGGTGCAACTCCCCAGCTGGAGCAGTGGAGTGTCAAGACAGGATGGTAGATGCTTAATGGATGCTTCCTTGAGCCTGTCTCTCATAACACTGATGAGATTGTGCCATGTATGTTGAGTGACCTTACAATGAATAGGGCATTAATAAAGAGATTTGTTTATGAATAAATTGTTATTGATAATAAAGGGCAAAGTTTCACGAACACTTTATTAAGTAAATAAAATGAACCAAGTGTGTGAAGCAAAGATAACCTTTATTAACAAACCGTCTTAAGTAAAACTATGAATTTATTAAAAAAGCAAAATGAACCAAGTGAAGTCTTCAAGCAAAAGATAAGGTGAACAGGTAACAACTCAGTCTCTGCACTATTCTCAGTCACTCTGAGACATGTCCGTGGTCTCACTGTCGAGCGGCCAGGAACTGTGGAGGTGGCTGTGGCTGGAGTGCTGGTCTGAGGTGCCATTGGGGTGCCTTGACCGAGAGTACAAACAGGGAATGGTGTGTTCAGGAAGCTCTCAGAGAGCTGACTCAGTCCCATGAGGTTGAGAAGCCCTCAAGGACCTGGGATGTCAGGCACAGTACTGAAGACAGATTTTCTGTTGAGGGGCTTGGCTGTGGGGTGGAGGAAGGAGGAGTGTAGTGGGGCTGTCTGGTCTGCAGCTGGACGAGGTGAGCGGTCTGGCGTGCAATGTACCTGGGCCTGGACTGTGGAAGGGCTGCCTCTGGTGTGGGAAAGTCCTGGTACTTGTAGCCTTGGTAGGTGAGGGGCTGTTGAAAAGCCGTGGAAGGGCTGTGACATCGCCTGAGGTGGAGGAGCCAGACCTGGAGTGGGGTCGGAGCAGGTTCAGCTGGGCCTGGAGGGTGGTGCAGCATGGCTGTGATTTTTCTCCTTCATCACCTGGTACTGGGCCTTGGGCAGTCCATGAGGGTCTGGCTCACGTACGTGATGAAGGGCTTGCGGTTAGAGGATGGCATATCGCTTGTGGACCAGCTGAGAGAGAGATCTGTGCTGGTCTTGATGGTGTCCCTGGTCTCCAGCAGGACAGTGTGGCTCTGTCCCTTCCAGGTCTGCCTCTCTGCCTGCTTTCTGTGGGAGGTGGTAGCTGGGGGTGGGGGTGGGTGTGGTCTCTGGATGCTGTTTCTTCTTGCCTCCATTTGAGACAGGATCCTCCACGTCCTCTGGCATGGGGGGTGCAGCTGTCAGGGGGGTCTCTGCCGTGAGCCCTCCAAAGACACCTGCCTGGACACGGTAGCTGTCTCCTGGGCTGGAAAGAGGGAGTGGGTCTCTGTGGGCCTGTTGAGGGAGGGTTGACAGAGGGGCTCTGCTCCTCGGTGGGCAGATTTCACCCTCCAGGAAGCTCGCACTTGGCCATGACGTACATCTTCCCAGTCAGTGAGCTTGACAGCGGCCTGGCGAGATTTCTTCAGGTGCAGCTTGCCATACCAGGGTGTGCATGTGCTTCCACCATCCCCAGGAGTACATCTGAAGTGTAGCCCAGGCTCTCTGCCTTGTCTCTCACGCTACTGCTTCCTATTGGTGTCGCGATAGAGCCTGTGGCCCTTTTTTCCTCCACAGGTACTCGTTTCTCCTCGGCCATCTCCACAGCAAGCGCAGAGAAGCACCAAGCAGCAGCAGCAGGAGAAGCAACCAGCAGCAAAGCAGCAGAAGCACCAGCAGTAGCAGCAGGAGAAGCACCAGCAGCTTCAGAGTCAGCGCCAGGGGGTGGGATGGTGGTTCTGTCCTTCTTGCCAGGGCTGGCAGGAGTAGACACAGGCTTTATCTTCTTCCCCTGACACTGCTCGAAACCATGTGTGTTCTTTCAAGAATGTCTCTGGCAGCAGGTCTTTCCTCTGAACGGTACTGCTTGCAAGCTGCATCCCTTTTATATCCGTGAGCTGACGCAATTCATCCTCCCGCATGCGCAGTGACCGCTTTGCATCTGCTACAACATCCGCTATGCATCCTATAGGCGTCCAATGATGCGTCCATGTCATCTGCTACACATCTGCTCCTTCCGCTACGCATCCACTTCGCTATTCTCCCCCAGAAGCCCTGCGGATGTGTCATCCGCTTCCATCCGCTTCCATCCGCTAGGCTTCCTACGAACATCCGCTTTCCATCCTCGCTACGTTACTACCCCACGTCCGTTCCTTTCCATTTGTTTTCCGTTCTGTTTATGTGCAAATTTGGGGAACTTTTGAGAGCGGATAACACGAGGGAGCCACCCCCGAAATTTTGCTCGTCCGCTGTGTCCTTTTTGCATACGTTTTGCATCCGTTGGCCAGTGTGACCTAGCCTTAATGATCAGCTTTCCTTTGCTTTATAGACCTGCAAAGATCATAAATGCAACAACTGGTCATATTATTTTTCCATCACTGTAATAACTGGTCACTAAATAAGGCAGTCAGTAAACAAGGACCACCTATACAATGTAAATAGTACCTGTTGATTGGCAGACAAAATGCTGTTATGTGAAAATGTTGGCCATAAAAACAGCTGCTCCCCACAAAAAGATGTTTAAAAAGGAGTCAGAAGAGCAAGGGCTATTAAATGTCTATGGAGATTCTGTCATCCAGGTGAGGTGCTTTTTCAAAAGGCAAGTGGACTTTCTTTGTTTTCTCTTTGAAGATGCTTTGCTTTTCATCCAAGAAGCTTCTTCAATTCAGAAATGAGGAAGCTTCTTGGATGAGAAGTGAAACATCTTCAAAGAAAAAACAAAGTACAATTTCCTTTGGCACAAACGCTACGAAACAACAATCTCCAACTTTCATACAATATTGGAGATACCAGGTCTATGGGCAGGAAATCAGATCTTCCTCTAGGCTGCTCAGAGAACTGAGCCATAACCTAGGCTGCACTCTTCTGAGTGAGGAGGATGAGAGAGGAACAGGAGGAGGAAGGCGAAAGTATAAAACAGCCAACTGATGGGAGAATTTATCTCAGAAATAGCTGCCAAAAGGCTTGGAAAAAGCTATTTGAAATGTTCAAAGAGATTCCACCTAAATGAATTCACTTTTAAGAGAGTTTGGAACATTCTCATCATTTCTGTAATTTGCCACTGATTCTTGCAATAACATTCCTTATTCAGCTCTATTTGATTCTTGCTTCACTGATTGACCTGAAGGTATGGGGCTGGGTAGTTGACGCATTACATGTTCCAAATTCCATTGCGCTTTTGGTCTCAGGTATACATTAGCAGTTGGCCCTTTATTTTATCTCGACTCTGTCTAGTTCATAATTTTGGTTTCAGTGCTTCAATCTTCCTTCCTCCTATGACTTTTTGGAACAAGTATTATGAGATGGAGAGAGGTGATCAATGGAGTTAAATTTGTGCAGTCAGACTTGTGCAAATTGTCTCATGTTCTGAATCTTAAGGAAATTCAGAAAATCACAGACCCATATTATAGATGTATTCACACAACTTGCTTGCTTTGTTACTAAATTTAAGTTAGTAAAACTAACCAGCCAAACAAGATTTGGACGACATCCTAAGGTTGCACTCCTATAAACTCTAAACAAGGTTAAAATGAACTATGCTTAGCAATGTCTGCGAATGTGATCATTACTGACTTGGTTTAAGAATATTGTGTGAATGCAGCCAGTGGAACAACAGGTTATGCAAAACAACATAGGCTATTTTAAGAATCCTATCAGTCAAATAGTACTAAGAACATGTGTTAGAAGAAAATGTGAGAAAACAGAAGTCAGACTGTTAAGCTTGGTATTAGATATAACTTCTTTTCATCAGCCTAGCCCTAGCACCCTATATGTCCTTGTAGCTAGAAGGAGAGAATAAATATAGGAAAAAATGAAAATCATGTTAACATGAGAAGTAACCATATAATGCTTGATTCTATGATACGTATATACCTTGTTTGTGTCCTAAAATTGTTGTGGATAATTTTAGATTTAGTTTGCATAGGGGCAATCCTTACACCCAGATCAGAGCAAGAAAGCACTCCCTTCAGTTCATCTCGAAACAAAATAGCTTAATTGTTATTTATTAAACACCAGGAAACATCTAAAATTGTTAGCTAGCTAAAATGTGGAGAAAGGCAGGCAAAAGCTGGGAGGGAGAAAGACATGGGAAAGCATAAAGGTAGTTCTTGACTTAAAACTGTTTAGTGACCGTTCAAAATTACAACGGCACTGAAAAATAAGATTTCTGACTGTTTTTCACAGTTACAACCTTTGCAGAATCCTCAAAGTCATGTGAATAAAATTCAGATGCTTGGCAATGGGTTCATACTTATGACCGTTGCTGTGTCCCAAGAACATTGTGATCACTTTTTGTGACTTTGACAAGCAAGGTCAATGGGGAATTAACAATTAGGTTACTAACTTACCAACTGCAGTGATTCACTTAACATCGGTGGCAAGAAAAGTCATAAAATGGGGCAAAACTCAATAAATGTCTCACTTAACAGAAATTTTGGGCTCAATTGTGGGGTTGTAAGTTGAGGACTACCTGTATTACAAGCAAATATTGGATTGTTTAGTTTCTACGTGTGATGTGCTTTCCATTTTTAATTGTATCTCTCATTGGGAATGCATAGGGTATGGGAAAAGGTGCATACACCCAAGACCTGTCCAACTACAGCATAACTCTCGAAAGTTACAGAACCTGTTCAGAGCATTACCTGCTTTACCTGACTTTAACCGGTATGGCAGCTAATATGGCTATGACTTTTTCCCATGCCTGTTTAATGGCATTTTTCAAATTTTTATTCTCCTATCTCCCTTTGCTTTTTCTGGGGGTCTCCAAGTTCTATTGGCCAACTGGGGTAATTGATGGTTCCATAAAATTTGTTGAAGCTTCCACAACAGATTTGATGGGCCATGGCACAGAAAACCTCAAAGTTAAACTAAGGTCTAATTGATGTTGTTCTTCTTGGTTACGTTATATCCGCCATTCTTCTGTGATCTCAAGCAACAAATATTGCAGAGAGACTAGCCCAAAATCAGCCAGGGAATTTTAGTAGTTGAGCATAGACTTCAGCCTAAGTCTCTTTGGTCCTAGTCTAATGGCAGAGTCACATCTCTTACTGGCACAAAGTAGACCTATTAAGCAATGGAGCAGCTTGTCTTTGGGAATTGTGGGTGCTCAATCCCTGGAAGTTTTCCAGAAAGGATTGGACAAAATTTGTCCAAGATGGTATAAGGACTCCTGCTTTAAACAGTAGGACTAGAAGACCTCAAATATCCCTTCCAATCAGGGATGGGATTCTGCCAGTTCACACCTATTTTCTAGAACCGGTTGTTAACATTCTAAGCAGTTTGGAGAATTGGTTGTTAGAAGAAATTACTGGCCTATTCCTGTAAGGAAGGCAGGAAGGAAACATTCTGGTGTTGCTTATAGACTGCCTCTCTGTCAACCCTTATTACATTCTTGGCAGGACTAGACTTCCTGTCTCAGGAACTTCTCTGTAATTTTTTCCCCCTCCTATGCTGGTACTTTGCTTGTGTGGAATGACCATTCAAAGTTACAATGACACTGAAAAAAGTGACTTATGACCATTTTTCACACTTACGATTGTTGCAGCATCCCCACAGTCATNGAGTGATATTGAGTTGGCCACACCCAGCCAATAACATGACCACCAAGCCATGTCCACCCAATCACATGACCACCAAAACCACACCCACCACCTAAGCCACACCCACAGAACTGGTTGTTAAAAATTTTGAATCCCTCCCCTGCTTCCAGCCCTATCATTCTATGTTTCGATATGAGTGCAAATCTAACACTATCAGCTACTCAATAAAGCAACCATGCCTTCCTGTGGTTGCCTAGAAACTTTAAAAATTTACAAGTATTTACAGTATTTCCACACTCTCCAAGGTACATTTTCTGAAGGTTTGCTTTCCAAAATACAGTACAACAAAATTATGTCGCTGAAATCAAGGATTTAGTGAATCAAATTTTTTGACTGATTTGATTGATTGATTTGAGTAATTGAATAAGTAGTCAAAGATTACTCCTTAATCAAAGAAAGAATATTCTTTCGTGCAAAAAATGTCAAAAACTATAGTTTAGTTAATTTAGAGATAATTATTCTCCAATGGAATAGAGGCCTGATTTTGATAACAGAGCAATGTACAACATGGGATAAATTCATGTTAAGGATTATATAAGAAAGATTATTATATAAAAAAGTTCAGAGAAGAGCAACCAAGATGATTAAGGCACTGGAGACTAAAACATGTGAAGAACAGTTACAGAAACTGGGCATGGCTAGCCTAGTGAAGAGAAGGACCAGGAGAGACATGATATCAGTGTTCCAATATCTGAGGGATGCCACAGAGAGGAAGGGGTCAAGCTATTTTCCAAAGCACCTGTAGGCCAGACAAGGAATAATGGATGGAAACTGATCAAGGAGAGATTCAACCTGGAAATAAGGAGAAACTTTCTGTATGGTAGTCCTTGCTTACCAACTTAAATTAACTTTGTTGTACAAGGTGCAACAAATGACAACAAAATAACTAAGCTAAAACTGCCTCATTTAATGACTATTTAACATTTTGATGGTGATGTAAGAAAATAGCTTTGTGACCACCAGGTCTTGCATTGTTGCAGTGCCTTGCAGTCCTGTGATCACCATTTGTGTGCTTCACAACTGGCTTGCAATAAACAGAGATAATAGAGAAGACAGAAGTCATATTGTAAATCGCAGTCCCATGGTTTTAATAATCACTTCAAGGGAAATCATGTGTAAGCCCATTGAGGTCATATGGTTTTCGGTTTAGTAACTGTGGCACTTAGCAACAGATTTGTTCAAATGCGGTTGCTAAGTGAGGTCTACCTATATTTATTTTCATTTGGTTGAACCAAATGCGTGACAGTGCTCCTCATTCATAATTTTGTGAATGAGTGAAAATTTGAATCTGAGTCACCATGGTCTTAATCCCATAGTCTAACTACTGAACCATACTTGATATTACTGATATTTTCTGGCTTACCTATCTTTCATTTTATCTTTTGGTGTCATGTCTCCTCATTCTCCAGCCCCATGATGCCCACTTAAATTGTCCAGTTAGTGGCTGTTTTCTATTCTCTTGAGAAAGAACAAGACAAACTTGTTTGTTATCAGAGGTCAAGATCCTTACAAGGGAAGGGAAGAATGTGGAAAGTTGGCAAAGGGTGGTAGAGGGGCAGTTGCTGAAGACAATGTGATAAGGAATTGGCCAGGAGAGTAGAAAAGGATGTTTTTCCTTACTGACCTTGTCTTCATTTGCACCTTGGACTCTGAGGAACATCCTTTTGTCAGCTTGGAACATCTTCTATCATAGCATGCAGAAAGTTCTTGAGAAGAATTAACCAACTTCCATAACAATGGCTGCTTCCCTTCTACTTCTGTTCCTACTTAATTGCAAGACCACGGCTTTAGGTGATTATTATTTTATAGAATTATAAAATTATCCTTGAAGGGGGTGATTTTGAGCAACTCAATACTTTTTGGTACTCTGATGAAAGGAAAGATCTATCTCAATGAGATGATGATGCAATCTTTCCCAACCTGGTATCTTCCAATTATATTCAAATTGAACTCATAGCGTTATTTGTCTTATTGGAAATGATGTAAGTATCATCTCACCTGCTGTATCTGTAGGAGGGCTTGGGAAAGATTGCTTAAAATGTCTCTTTCCTTGCTTCTCTTTCAATCATTGGTGTCCTTTCCTAAATTAAGAGTATCAACTACCATTTTGAATTAAACCTTCCAGGATAAAGATCCTGTTTCTTTTGCTCTGGGCATTAGCAGATACTTAGATGTAAATGTGTGGCAGTAATTGTCTTTTGTGATGATATCATTAAAAAAAAGAATAATTTTCCAATAATCTGGGCTAAGTAACTAAGTACAAGTAAAAACTGGGTGGCTATCTTTACATAATGTGCTGAATCTACTTCCTGAATTAATCTAATTTCTGCATTCACAAATACATCCATCCATCAATGAAAAAAAAAAAACAGGCTGGGCTGGGACCATACTAACCTAGCTTAGGCTTTTACTTGCCATGGTTAAGTGGGTTGTGTTTAAATACAAATGTCAATAGTATAAAATGAATTTGGAGAAATGACATTCTACTTCAATGTCAACTCTGGGTAGGTGAGACAGTTGGCTTAATCCTCTTAGATGCTGGAAGAAGGGAGGGTGGGTGGATATTCAAGTGGAGACTCCAATAATGTAATCAGTCAGTCCAAGGGATGCTATAAGGTTGAACAGTATCAGAATCAGAATTGAGCTGGAAGGGACCTTGGAGGTCTTCTAGTCCAGCCCCCTGCTCAAGCAGGAGACCCTATACCATTTCAGAAAAGTGGCTGTCCAGTTTCTCTTCTTAAAAATCTCCAGTGATGGAGCACCCACAATGTCTGCTTGCAAGCTGTTCCACTTGCTAATTGTTCTCACTGTTAGGAAGTTTCAATACTCAGAATTGATACAAGGTGAAAATCAATCTAGAGAAATTTTTGATAGTGGATAGATAATTAATCAGTGGAACAGCTTACCTTTGAAAGTTGCAGGTACTCTAATAACTGGAGGTTTTAAAGGAGAGATCAGACAATCATTTGTCTGAAGTGGCATAGAGTTTCCTGCTTGAGCAGAAGGTTGGACTAGAAGATCTCCAAGGTACCTTCCAACTCTGTTATTCTGTTATATACGAGATGGATAATGGTAATGTGTACTGAATGTCATTCCAGAATTAAAGAGAAGGATAGGGTTAGGGCACACCTTTCTTAAAACTAAAAAAAAATATCCATGTTTACAATGCATACATAATAGATCAGGGGTCCCCAAACTTGGCAACTTTAACACTTGTGGACTTCAACTCCCAGAATTCCTCAGGCAGCTATGTTTGGGGGCCTCTGTAATAGATAGACAATTTTTTCCTTTAATAGGGAGCTCCCAGACAGCCTTTCTGATTGACAGGCTATGGGGAGCACTACCATTGAAAGAAATGGGATACAGTGTCCTTTCCTTCCCACCCCAGGGTCCTCCTGAAGAATGGCTTTTCAACTGAAAGAAGGCGTAAAGGGATGGTCCACGATGGCTCTTTGAGTCAGAAATGTTGACCACGATTTATATTAAGGTGCAGCTCTACATATCCACATCTTTTTGATCCATTCTTCAATATGAAAACAAGAGAGGACTGTCTTTCTTATCTTCTGACTCTCATAAGAAGAGCTTATGGAAGCCAAGCAGGCAGATGATCATGTCTTAATTCAACATCAGAATAGAACAAAATAGAATAGAATAGAATAGAACAGAACAGAACAGAACAGAACAGAACAGAATAGAATAGAATAGAATAGTTTATTGGCCAAGAGTGATTGGACACATGAGGAATTTGTCTTTGGTGCATAGGCTCTCAGTGTACATAAAGGGAAAAATACATTTGTCAAGAATCATAAGATACAACACTTAGTGATAGTCATGGGTTACTAATAAGCAATCAAATCATACTAGGAAATAAACATAAATAAATTGTAAAGATACAAGCAGTATGGTTATAGTCATAAATGGGAAGAGATAAGTACTAGGAAGTGTTATTAGAATCTAGTAGTAGAGGAATAATTGTAATACAGTCTTAGTTAATAAGTTGACAGAGTTGTGGGAATTAGTTGTTAAGACACATACTCCTCTGAATTTCAGGTGACTAAGCTAGCTTAGGATGCACAAAGCAGGACATGAGATACATCATCTGATCCCTCACCATCTCCACTTTCCTTGTCATTTCTGTTCTAGGACAGTTATTATCCCACTTTCTCTAATGGTACAGTGGGCCCCAAACAAAAGACACCTTCTGTCATTGTGTAGTGTGGGAAAACACTACATGTACCTCCCTCTCTGAAAGCCGTGCGTCATATTTAGAGAAAAAAAACTGCAAAATTACTTTTTTCAGGATAGCAACTTTTATGGGTCATGTAGATTATATATTATTTGTTTATTAAAGTTTCAAAGGAACAGAGATAACATGCCCATGTCATCAAGAGAGGTCCTGAAAACGTCCTTCTTTTTTGTCTTTTATTTCTAACTGCAGAGGCTCTCACGGTGTCAGGTCAAGGGGTACAGGCTATATAGTGTTCACTCTTGGTCCAGAAAGCTGGAAGAAAAAACACCAGAATGTTGTTATTTGTGAGAAATGTTCTGACCCATGCTTGCCTTTGATTCAATGCACCATCAGTTCTTGTATTTCTGCATCACCAATTGATGTTGATGACTTCTCGATGTATTTTCAGAGGTGGTCCCTTATACTCCTCGGATCTCAGACATGAACATGGCAGGAAAAATCACCGTTAGTACTTTTGCTTTAGAATGGCCAAAGTGTGTCTTTGACTCATTTGTCAATGCCTCCGACAACATCTGGTTGGTAATCACCTTCGCTAATGGTGAGTGAATAGCCCAAATCCCAAGGCATTTTATGAAGAAAATAATTGTATTGTTTTCATTGGATTTCTATCTGTTAGCTCTAAAACAAGGATATCAAACTCAATTTCATTGAGGGCCGCATCAGGGTTGCGTTTGACCTTGGGGGGGGGAGGTGGGCATGGCCAGGGTAGGCATGGTCATTTTGATATTCGTATCAGGGCACCTGTGGCAGCCCAAGTGCTCTGCCAGAGAAAACAGGCTCCCAATCTCTGTTTTTGGCTGGGGCAGCCTCCTGCAACCCTCTGCCAGGGAAAATGGAGCTCGGGAGGGCCGCGTGAACTCTGTTTTCACTGGCAGAGGGCTACAGGAGGCTGCCCCAGCCAAAAACGGAGATTGGGAGCCCGTTTTCTCTGGCAGAGGCACTGCAGGCCGGTCCTTTGCTGTTTCAAGGGCAGCCACATGGGCCAGATGTAGCCCATGGGTCTTGAGTTTGACACTCCTGCTTTAGAAGATAGACCCGATCAAGAAGCCAACTCCCCAAGAAAACTATAATTAAACTTTATTGAGATAGGCTGTAGTAACAGAATTTTGCAAATCTTAGTAAGCTTCTCTCTTTGTCATATATTCCACTGACTCAAGAGGAACCAGCCTGTCTCTTCTTTTCCCAGGCCTTAAAGCATACATGTTCTGCCTACAATGTTTCTGTTACAGCATCTGAATATTCCCTTCCAGGCCATTTCCATTCTTTTTTCATCATCACCTCTGAGGGGTCTTTGGTGCTCTTTGACCTTGGTGATTTTCTTAAAGATATTTCATTAGGAAACAGTTTGGATAATGCTTGTCTGCAAGAAAACCACCAAAATCAGAGAGCACCGACTCCTTTCAACACCAATCTACACTTATTCACCTTTATTTTCCACCTTTTGAGGCATAGGGAGGAGGTTCCCTCTTATTTTATTCCCAGAACACCATGCCTGGAAGGTGAACCTCCACAGAAGCTTTCTGCTTTGAGTAAAACTAGGAAAGCAGCATTGTTCTACAAGCCCTGCCCCTTTGAGTCTGCACACAATGTCCCAATGTGTACAAAAGACGGGTGGAGTTTATGGTGCAATGGTGCTTTTGTCATTCAGCCCCACCTTTAGTTGCTGCTGCCTGTGAGATAGGTTGAGCTCAGAAAGAGGGACTAGTCCAACGCTTCCATGGCTAATGGCACACGGAACTGGAGCTTTTCCAATCTTAGTCCAACACATTAACCACTGCATTAAATGGCTTTTCTGCCCAATTGAAGATCGAAAGATCGAGAGGAAATTTGGGCAAAGCTGGCAGAATGTATGAGAGATTTTAATTAATTCAATTTTTAGTAATAGCACCAGCACTTAGATTTATATACCACTTCACAGAGTTTTACAGCCCTCTCTAAGTGGTTCACAATGTCAGCATATTGCCCCAACAATCTAGATCCTCATTTTATTGACCTTGGAAGGATGGAAGGCTGAGTTAACCTTGAGGTGGTGAGAATCAAACTGCTAGCAGTGAGCAGAATTAGCCTGCAATACTGTGTTCGAACCACTGTGCCACCCACCATGGCTCTTAACTTGCAATTACTTGCAGAACCTTGTTTCTGAATGTTGATAAGGATGCTGCCTTATTTTACTCCAGTGTTTCTCAACCATGTCAACTTGAAGAAGTGTGGACTTTAATTCCCAGAATTCATGCTGACTGCGGAATTCTGGGAATTGAAGTCCAACACTTCTTCAAGTCGCCAAGGCTGAGAAACACTGTGTGGGGCTTGAATGCTAAGCAGTAATTATGGCATGTTAATAGATAGTTTGACAGAGTCAAAAGGTGAGGTGCACATTTCGATGGTTTCCATAAATAGATTAATTGATTAAAACACTCAGTGGATTAATCACTGGGGGAACAATTTTAACATCTTTGTGGCTTGTTAAGAAGAAAACAACTGGAAAAAAACTGATTGCTTTCAAGTGTTGGAATTAGTATCTGGGAGGCACCTGGGTGTCTATTGGAAACCATGTGCTGGGTAAATGGCAGGTTCCCCAAGCTATGGGCCTAACAGGGTTCATATGAGATGGATGAGCTATTAAACCATTGATATTTGATAAGATGAATTCATCTCTAGGTGACTCTCCCTGCCTTGTTTCTACATGTGCCCTCCCCACAGCCACAACTAACTTCAAGAACCCCACATCCATAGAGAAAATTCCACCGTATGAAGATTTATATACCACTTACGCCTTCATGACAATGAAGTCCACCCTCTCCCAATACCCATGTACTAAAGGCAAAGAGACGAACGTGCTCCGGGTCGGCAATGAATCATCCTGCAAAAATGATGACAGCAGGACCCACTGCAATGGCCCTCTGCCCTCCGCTGGACCTTACAGGTAAAGGGAGGATGGCGTACGGCCCTCGATTTGTCCCTCTGAACCAGTGGTGGGATTCAAATTTTTTTACTACTGGTTCTGTGGGCATGGCTTGGTGGGCGTGGCAGGGGAAGGATACTGTAAAATCTCCAGTCAGAGGTGGTATTTGCTCATTCTCCGAATTACTCAAAATTTCTGCTAAATTTCCAGAACTGGTCAGAACCTGCTGAATACCACCTCTGCTCTGAACTCCCTGTCAGGTAGAGAGGGCATCCACATGGGAAGGGATGCCAGAAAAGTCAAGATGGCAATCAGGATGCAAGTAAAAAAGGGGCGGGGCTTTGATTGCATGGTTGTGGCCACCATCTTGAGTTGTTGTTTTTTTTACCGGTGATCACCTCTGAAGGCAAGATATAAAATGGACATTGTACTCTCAAGATTGGGATCTGAAAATCCTTAAGAGCATCAAAGCGAAATAATAGTTGTAGTAGTTGCAATATAATTATTAATAATAATATGACTCTGGCAAAAGAAAGCAAAGGTAGTATCAATAGTCACAGGCATTTTGGAGGCCATCCCAAAACACCACTTGAACACCACCAGAACTGAGATATTCACCATCAGTCAATTGCAAAATGCAGCTTTACTAGGAACAGCTTACATCCTGCGATTATAGCAATAGGACTTAGCACTTAGACCAGGGGTGTCAAACTGGATTTCTTCAAGGGATGGATCAGCATTGTAGTTCTCCTCTGTGGGCCGGCTGGGGTGAGAGATTGGATAGACATCTGCAGCACTTCTGGCATCCAAAATGGGGAGCAGGGGGCTGCTGGCCAAAACAGGGTATGGGGTCCCGATGTGAGCCCCCCCCATGCCCCGTTTTCAGCCTGGATGGCCACCTGCAGCATCCTGCTAGCCAAAACGGGGCATGGGGGGGCACATATCGCATTTTGGCTGACAGAGTGCTGCAGGAGGCCATCCAGGCCAAAAACAGGGTGCCAGAGGCTTTGCTATATCCAGGTCGGCTCCCATGGGCCAGGTTTAAGTATCCCACAGGCCAAATCTAGCCTGTGGGTCTTGAGTTTGAGACTCCTGACTAAGACTTATATACTGCTTCACAGTGCTTTGCAGCCCTCTCTAAGTGGTTTACAGAGTCAGCATATTGCCCCCAACAATCTGGATCCTCGTGATACTTTTAACACCATCAACAATAACACCTGCCTATCTCGGGTCCTTGGGAAATAATCAGTTGTGGATAATGATGACAAATGCAATCTAAAAGTATGCAACGAACCATAATAATAAAAAAAAATAATAACACAGGTTCTGCCTATTCCAGGTCCTTAGGAAGGCCTCGCTAGGTGGACAAAAATGCCAAATCCATTCTAAACATCTGGCTGACTGTGTGACCAACCATAATAATAATATCCTAAAAGAAATCAAGACAGAAAATGGATAAACATCCCCTCCTTTCCATTTGGTTATCTAAGTCAACAGACCTATTGGTGTCTCAGATTGCATCCAGTCACAAATCTGCACAGCATGTTAAGCATAATTTAATCCTGACTAGGTTTTTTTTATGGATGCTTAGCACATTGGCAAAGCTGGTTTCATTTACAAGCATGGATAAGTGTGCAGTGAAAATACATTCTCAAATTCTCTTGGAAGCTGTTGGATCTGACTGGCCATGAATTTTGGGGGTGGGGGGTGGGGTGGGGGAAGAGAAACAAAAAACATTGGGGGATTTGGGGAACCTCATTGTTGTAACCATTTATTTGGAAAAGGAAAGGGAGGCACATAATGTTATAAGGAAAGTGAGAATGGCAATGGCATTTAGACTTCTATACCGCTTCACAGTGCTTTGCAGTCCTCTCTAAGCAGTTTACAGAGTCAGCAAGATGCCCCCAAAAATCTGGGTCCTCATTTTACTCACCTTGGAAGAATGGAAGGCTGAGTCAACTTTGAGCCTGGTGAGATTTGAACTGTCAAATTGCAGGCAGCTGGCAGACAGCAGAAATAGCCTGCAATACTGCACTCTAACCACTGTGCCACTCTGGCTCAAGGGTGATAAGTTTTCGAGTTTTTTGTTTGCTGTATATGAAATAAAAAGCAGGGAAGTTTCCTTAATTGTGGGACTGATGTAAATCAAAGAATGATATCCATAATTTTAGGAAGGGCTTTTCTCGTTTCTCCTCCCTCTTTCCTTCAGTTTGAAGGCTACAAGGATGAGAGCAGCAGTGCAATCTTTGGCTCTCTCTTTTTGGAATTTTGCAAGCTTGGGAGAATTAAGACAAAGTGTGTACATTTTGCTGCAGAATTTCAGCAGCACCCTCAGGGATGGCAGACAGAGAGGTTTGAAGAAGCTGTATGAATGGCTTCCTGTTAAAGCAGAGGTCTTCAAACTTGATAGCTTTAAGACTTGTGGACTTCAGCTCCCAGAATTCTTCCTCCAGTCATGTTAGCTTGGGAATTCTGGGAGTTGAAGTCCACAAGTCTTAAAATTGCCAAGTTTGAAGACCCTTGTGTTAAAGGATAGATTATTTATTTATTTGTATTCCACCTTTATCACTTATTAGTAATAACTCAAGATGGAAAACATATACAACACATCTTCCCCCTCCTATTTTCCCCACAACACCAGCCCTGTGAGGCAGGTTGGGCAGAGAGAGAATGACTAGCTAAAGTCACCCAGCTGGCTTTCATGGGTAAGACAAACTAGAATTCACAATCTCCTGCATTCTAGCCTGATGCTTTAACCACTAGATCAAACTGGCTCTTAATGCAATTGAGATATTTATTTTTAAGTCATACGTGCCTGCAGAGATACAAACAAAACTTTCTACAGCATTTTAAGACCGAGAGACTTTGATGATGTTCTATTTTTAAATCTCCCTGCTCCTCATAGCCAATTTTCTTAACCAACTCCATTCGTTGATCTTTTTTTGTAAATTTCCAATTGTAGAGAAATAAATATTTGAGCAGTCACTTCTCCAAAAACTTATTCAGAGGGAAAGGCATAAAAAAAAGTCAAGTTGATGGTCATAACTCTGTGATTAAGCCCCAATCCTTTTTAGCCATGTCAAAAAATCAAGATGGCAGCTATTACCATGCAATCAAAACCTTTTACATCCATCTTTGATTGCATGGTTATAGCTGCCATCTTGACTTTTTCGATACCCTGAGACACTCAAGCCTGCATCTGCCTTACAAATTAAGGAAGAATGAAACCAAATGTCAGAAGAAGAAGAAAAAAACCCTATTGATTCTGAAGCCGGAGATATAACCAGTTTTCGACACTTGAGGGCCCATCCCTTGAGAAAACAGCCATGGAAATGCAGACCCATTCAACCAGACTTTGCACCCTGTAAGGGAATGGAATGAAGTCAGAGTCAGGAAGGTTTCTCAGGCTTGAATAATACAAAAGGAAGTTACAGCTCTAATCAGATAATGATAGGTTTGTAACTACAGAGCCTCAGAAGGCAGAGGCAGGGGCGTGGGGAGGCGTGTGTGTGGTGTTTCTTGTTCTGGTTCCTTCCAGGAATCTCAAAGGATTGCATGACATCCGTAAATGGGACGAAGGCTTCTGATATTTCAAAAGTTGTTTTTGGACTGTTCATATTTTGTTTGAGATTGTGAAAGTTTGGGTAAATTCCATTTTTTTCAAATATCCATCAATCTTTTCTAGGGAGACTTTCTATTTTTTTTTTTCATACAAATTCAAATAAAATCATGGAAGGATTTTTAAATACACATATTATGTGTAAACATAGTCTTTAATCAATCAATCAATCAATCAGAATACAGCTGAAAGGGTCTTCTAGTCCAACCACCTGCTAAAGCAGGAGACTCTGACCATTTAAGATAGGTGGCTGTCCAGTCTCTTCTTAAAACCCCCCAGTGATGAAGCACCTATAACTTCTGATTAATTGTCCTCACTGTTAGGAAATTTCTCCTTTATTCCAGTTGCTTCTCTCCTTGAGTAATTTCCACCCATTGTTTCTTATCTTGCCTTCTGATGCTTTGGAGAATAAGTTGACCCCCTCTTCTTTGTGGCAGCCCCTCAAATACTGGAATGTTGCAATCATGTCACCCCTTATCCTTTTTTTCTTTTTTTCTTTTCTTTCCTTTCTAAATCTCTAATATCATTTTGTTATTTTCTTCCTCTGTTTACGAGCCAACCATTTCCCTGATTTGTTTGCAAATTGTAAATTTGCAAATTATGTAAATTGCAAATTAATTTAGTCTCTATTTCTCTAATGCTTAACCTAGATATTTGCTGCAATAAAATAAAATAGAGAAAACGCCAGGTCCTGGTGAGCTATCAAATTCATATTATAAGTATTTTCAAGACCAGCTTCTACAACCATTAAAAATGTGCTAACCTCTATTTTGCAAGGATCTTCTATGCCAGAACCGTGGAAAGAGGGTAATATTGTACTTTACTTCCAAAATATTCCAATATTTGTCTTTAACCAAAAATTATAGAACAATTTCATTGTTGAATAAGGATTATAAAATATTTAATGCAATATTGGCTGATAGCTTAAAAAAGATTCTGCAGCTTTTCATTCATGATCAAAGCAACCCAACATAGATGAGCCCTCTGTTCTCTTACTGGACCTACCTCCCTGTTTTGTTCATTCACCATTATGCCCAACATCTTGACAGTTTTGACCAAATTCTGTGGACACACCTGGTCATTAATTGAGCTGAAATGCATTTGGAACATCACTGATATTTCTTTCCATTACTTCCTCCTGTATTTTAATTTCACTATATACTTTTCAGAGTAAAATTCCTCGCCATGAACTCCTCGGGTTCAAAAGCAGAAACAAGATGGTCTTCTCCAATCTGGCTGACTAAAGGTATACAAGTAATAAAGGAACTTGCGGCCCATTAAAAAACTGAGAAATGTATGGTACTGTAAAGTTTGTGGACCTGGGAAATAATGGAAGTTGCATTGGGTTGGAAATGGCTGTTCTGGGAGACAGAAATAATCTCCATCATCCAAAAATGGTGGAACCAGCCATCGTGCTTTTTTTTTCAAATGATGCCAAGACCAGTGCCATGCCTATAAATCCTTCTAGTTTTTTATTTATTTCCCTCTTTCTCCATGCATTGAAAAAAAAAAAAACTCTGCACAAGAAGCAAGTGTAGTGTGATTTTTACGTGAGCAAAAAAACCTTCTTGTTCAAAACTAAAAGCAAACTTAGTTTTCTAAATTGTATACATCTGAAACAAGGGCTCCTTGGTGCTTTCTGAGCTTTCTTGCTTTCTTGCAAACATTTCATTACCCAAACTAGATAACATCATCATGTTGTTGATGTTACCCATTTTGGGTAATGAAACATCAGCAAGAAGACAACCAAGCTCAGAGAGCACCAATGACCTCCCATTTCAACCCTGAGCTACAAATATTCTCCTTTATTGCTGACATCTTAAATCAGAGATGTCAGATTGGATTTCTTGGAGGGCCAGATCAGCATTGTTGTACTCCTCCATGGGCCAGCAAGGCTGGGGGGAGGAGATAGGATGGACACCTTCCTGCAGAACCCTGCCAGCCAAAATGGGGCATGGAGGAGCCTCCAGCACACTGGAGTTGTAAGAGCCTCCAGCACACTGGTGCTGTAAGAGGCCATCCAGGCCAAAAATGCACCCCATTTTCGCTAGCAGAGGCACTGTGGTCCTTTGCTATTTCCAGGCTGGCTCCGCAGGCCAGATCTAAGTACCCTGCGGGCCTGCGGGCCTTAAGTTTGACATTACTGTCTTAAATGAGAAAGAAACACATGCAAAGGGGAAAGAGAAATATTTGCAGGTTTGGAGGTCTGGCAGTTTTTAGAAGCATACCCCCAAAAATGTTTATGGGCAAAAATACTTTTCACAGATATCAGGGCTTTCAAAATGATGATTAGAGCAATTTTTCCCAAGTTCCTGCCTTCTGGATGGGTGAATTACTGCAGCAATCTCTTCATTCCTAGCCAAGATAGTTAGGAGAGCTGTAGCTAACACATCTGGAGAACAAGTTATGCAATTCTGAATTATTTGGGAAGGAAGGAATTCAGATGAGAAAAATAAAATAAGTGGAATTTTTTAAATCACTTATTAGCTCGCTAGGACTCCTCATAACATCTCTTCCAACTACTGGGCCATATTCTTTTTGACATGTATGTTTTCATTCTGTAATTTTTAACCCACCCACTCTCAAAACTACAATTAATATATAGAATAAGAGACCTGCTGTGATGTTGTGATGAATGTGTTGCACAAGGGCTGGGAAGATCTAGGCTCAAGTCTACTGTTGTATTTGGAGCTCACTGTTCACTGGAAGATTTTATCTTCCTTGTAGGGTCATTTTTGTTATGTTTGAAAACACACGAGGTAGACCGGGTTCCAACAACAAAAGGTTTTATTCAAACAGTAGTCAGAATAG
>BHFT01016026.1:0-78318 GCA_004320025.1 Laticauda laticaudata | reverse complement strand
CGGATGACAATGGATGGAGCCACCCCCAAAATTTTGCTCGTCCGCTGTGTCCTTTATGCATACGTTTTGCGTCCGTCTGCCAGTGGGACCAAGCAACAAGTCTTTTTGCCACCCTCGGAAGAAAAGCGCTAAGGTCCCAGCCCTTTCGCCCTGCAGGTATGCAGCTGAACCCCGGCCTTGGCGGCCAGCCGCCCTGAGCTTTCCGTTCTCCCCCCTCAAGCGCTCACCTCTTCGCTCCTGACTCGCTCCTCGGCGGCGGCGGCGGCGGCGTCCCCTCCTGCCCCGGCGGCGGTGGTGGCCGTCCCTTGCGTGGGTCCAGCGCGGACCTCCAAGGCTTCGCAGAGCTGCTCGAGGCCGATGGCGTGCTCCCCGCGGCCCAGGCGCTCCTCCAACCAGCGCACCAGGGCGGCGTGGTGCCGCGAGAGCAGCGTCTCGGCCGAGGGCACCTCGCGCAGGCGAGCGGCGGCTTCCTCGCGCAGCCGGGCCTGTCCCAGCAACACCGCCGGCGGCGGGAGGGTCGAGGCGGCCGAGGAAGACGACGACGAAGCCGGCGGAGGGGAACCTAGGCCCGGGAAGGTGGCCTCCATAGCTCCCGGCGGAGGTGACTCGCTGGTGGCAGCGGCCCAGTTGCCGTTACTATTGCTCCAGGTGACGATGCTCGCCGTTCCTCCTCCCCCTCCTCCCCCTCCTCCTCCTTCCGCTGCCGCCTCCTCCTCTTCTTCCTCGCCCTCGCTGTGGCTCCCCACATTCCCCATGAAGCCCTCGACTGGCCTGTTGCCCTCCGGCTCCCTCCTTTCAGGAGAATTCCTGTCGCAGATCAGGAAGGGCCGAGACGGCTCTTTCTCTCTCGTGTCTTCTTCCCTCAGGACACATTTCCGCCCAAACGTCGCAAAATCCGCTCGCCCGGTTTACGATCCTGTCGTAAATCAGAGCGGGAGAGTGGGGCCCAGGGCCCGAGAGGCACGACGAAAGATGGCGCCCTGTCGCCTGATTAAGGTATGGCATCGCTTTTCGGCAACACCGCAAACCTGAGCACGGGAGGGGAGGTCTCTACAGCAACAGAGGGCTCATTTTGTGGCAGAGTCGCAAAAATCACAGCCGCCTAGAGCTAAGAATATATGTATAACCTAACGGGCGCGAGCGTCTACAGAATGTCGCAAAAGGCGATCAAGACTCGTCTTTTGACGGCAGAGATGGTGTCAATTTTGGCTGAGGGAAACTTGCGGCATAGAGATAAGAAAAGGGAAGAGTCACCTAGGTTTTTTTAAAGGGCACCAATAAAGGAGAATATTTGTAGCTCAGGGTTGAAATGAGGGTTCCTTGGTGCTCTCTGTACTTGATTGTTTTTTTGGAAACGTTTCATTACCCACACTAGGTAACATCATCAGTGCTAAACTGTCATTTTAATTTCAAAAGGGGTTTTGTTTGCAGATCCGGATTGGCTGCATAGAAATGAAAAACAGATGAGCCGCACTAGGCAGAAACAAGATAGGTGTGCTTGATTTGATATCTATAAAAATAAATAAATAGACGCGCTGGCGGTTCATCTCATGAAGCGGGAGTTTATTTTCTGGGGAGGCTGAGTTGAAGATGGAGAAATCGCTACGCAGGACGGAAAATCGATAGCATCGGAGCGTTGCGACGGGTAGAATGCCTTTGGAAATGGAGGTTCTGGTTATCTAACGCAGCGATTCCCTCAGAGACCACCTGGGTAACGTGTTTTGTAATATAAGTTACCACCTGCATGCTTCTAGTTGGGTTGGAAAGCAATAGCCGTAAGATATTTCCCTCTTCGTGTAATTTATGCTGCCTACTGCGCTGATTCTCAGTAGATATATTGCTTCTGGCATTCAGTGTTTGAAGACCGCTGACCTAGGGAAACCAAAGGAACAGCATGCCCTCGGAAGTTGCGGGAGCGCCATTACTTGGGACTTTCAAGAAGAGATTGGACTGCCATTTGTCAGAGATGGTGTAGGGTCTCTCGCTTGGGCGGGCGGGGTGGGAGAAGGGGATCGCTAGCATGGACCTACAGATCCCTTCCAACTCTGATTATCTATCTATCTATCTATCTATCTATCTATCTATCTATCTATCTATCTATCTATCTATCTATCTATCTATCTATCTATCTATCTATCTGTATCTAACAGCAAGGGTTAAAGACCTTGCATCACACACACACACACAGAGTTCAAGATTTATCAGGCAAAAACAAATAATTAAAAAATCCTCAAATATAGCACAAAAATGCATCCTTATAAACTGCCCACCTAACATTTCAAAGCTGTTGTTGTTTTTTTACAACAGCTGGTGATTGGTAGATAAATAGGGGGATGTGTTTATAAAAACAAAATGTTGATATTAAAGATTAATCCTTTTTTCCTTTGTAGAAAGTTAGCACCCACTCCTCCTAGAAGAATGAAATATTCTAGAAAATATTAAAAAAGCAGGATATTATATTTCTCTGGATGAGAAAAGGGGAAACATGTTTTTAAAGACAAAGCAGCTTCCTGCAGCTCCCTGCCCCTCCACCCCCTTTCAGATCCAGGGTGATGGGATTATGGACATGATAGGATTAGCCCTCAGGACATGATAGGATTGGTCCTCTACCCATCTCACCACATGGCGCTTGGGAAGATTACAGCACCCAGCAAGATTCAGCCAAGCTACCCTTACATGGCCCCATGGGAGTCTGACAACCAATCAGGATACATTTTGTTGCCACAGGAACAGGAAACGAGTTCAAAGCCCAACAGAGGTTATAAATCTCTCTCCCACTCTTACCCATGTGCTTCTTTTTGGTCAGGACCCATGTGGTCCTATCCACCATTAAACCATCTTTCCAAGCAGTCACCATGTTTCCAGTGTCTTTCTTCACACTTGAAACTGAACCAGAGGGACATTTCTTCCAATACCTTACTCTTATAAGGTCACAGCACATCAAGCCAAAGCAGGTCCCTCTGTTAAAATCACCCTCTCTTAAATTATGTATCAGCACATTGATATGCCATGTGAGTCTAGCCTGTTTAATTAATTTGATTCATGGCCCAGATAACATGTTAATTCTTTAAATGTGTTGCTTGAATACAGCTGTTCATTGACCCTGCTTTGTCATTAGAAGTCTCTGTGACATAGCAAATCTTACTATATTATTATCTTTTTTTTGTATATAACTCAAGGAAATGAACATATCTAATACTTCTGCCTCCATTTTCCCTGCAACAACAACCCTGTGAAGTGGGTTGGACTGAGAGAGAGTGAATGGCTCAAAGTCACCCAGCTGGCTTTCCTACCTAAGGGAGGCCTTGAACTCTCAGTCTTGTGATTCAAGCCACTCAGAGTCACTTTGAACTACGAGATGGATGGCAAATACATTTGATAAAGAAATAAATAAAATCTACTGGTTGTAGCCCAGCTCCTTAACCACTTCATGAAACTGGTTCTCTGTATGATTGATTGTGTGCTACCTGCTATGCCTGCTCTTTCATAGGCAATCTAGCAAGAATTGTTTGTATTGATAAATCATCTGTAAAGATTTAATGCTTTTAATATAGTAAAACCACACGACTACAAGTGTATATCAGTGAAAAGTGTATATTTTTGGTAACAGTTGATTTAGCTACCAGATGTGTTTCTGCAATATATTGAGTCTGTTCTTGAAGACCACTTATAAACTGGAAATTAATTCAAAATCCAGCTGCTAGCAGCTGAACTGGACTGAGAAGCTGCAGTTTCAGCCTTGACCACCATAGAGGTGGCACTGCAGCACAACAAATGGATATTGTCTTGATAACGTCCACTACAAGGACATCTGTCCTGGGGTGATAGAGCAAGTGAATTCTTTTGCAAGTGAATTCTGTTGTCTTATATACTCTGATTACAGAGTTTATTCCACAAGGTTAATGTTTCTAAATCACATAGTTGGTAGTGGGGGGACATATTTTGGTCCTTATAGAAAATCTACAGAATAACACAGTTGGAAGGGACTTTGGAGGTCTTCTAGTCCAACCCCATGCTCAGACAGGAAAACCAATCCCATTTCAGACAACTTGTTGTCCAACCTCTTCTTAACGAATGTCTGCAAGTGTTTCCAATAAGTGAGAATACATCTGTTTTCTCTGTGTTAGTCCATGGTTAAAGTAATCCCAAATTTTTTTTTTACCTAATGCCCAAATTTAGGTAGTTTTGGTGTTCCTCTAATTTAAACCCATGAGAGCTGGAAAGCAAAGATCATTACTTTACTTTTTTCTATGTCCAATCCAGAAGGTACAAAAGGTGCATTCTGTTACTGTATGGTTTACTCATTGAAATATTTATTTCTTATGGAAAATAAATGATAGAAAGCATCAGAAGATACTACAAAGACAGTACCAGAAGGAACACCAGAAGATGCAATCGGACAAACAACATTTGCAAGTAAACAACCTATGTCTCAGAGTTTTGAAACAATAATATTTGTGTATATCCTACTTATACCCCCAGGGCATTGAACTATGCACTTTCTCATTAGGACAAAAAACCGTGAGTAACTGTTGGAGCGTGCGTGCCTCCCTCTGTAATTGTGCCTGAAATGTTTTGAAAAAACTAGCAGTGAGAAATGTATGCTGCTTATGCGTGAAGATCATTTGAGTGTATAATAAGACATTTATGATGTATTATGTTGTTCCATTTGATGCTGCGCAACTCTAAACAGCCCTGGGCAGATTACAGTACACCAAAACAATATAAAAGCCACATAATAAAGAACAACAAAACCAAAACTTGTTTGGACAAAACAAAGAGAGGAAACTACACTCAGCAAACCCCAGAAGATCCCACCAGCAATTGACAAGGGGGCAGAAATCATGCTAGCCCAGAGCCTGGGAGAACAGCCTGGTCTGTTCTCACTCTTTCTCTGAGTGAGAACTCTGTTCTCACTCAGGTCACTCTGGCTCTTCAGAGTGCCAACAGGGTGGTAGCAACCAGAGCTCAGGGGGAACTTTCTTCCAGAAGGCAGGTGCTGCATCAGAGAAGGCATACTTTCTGGAACTTGATAGATAGCATTCTTTAATAGAAGGAACATGGAGCATGCCAATCCTGTCAGATTGAATCCATCTGGTAGAAACCACATTATTAAATATTTCTGGGGCTTCAATAATGTGATTATGTTATTTTATTCACTATTATTATTATTATTATTATTATTATTATTATTATTATTATTATTATTATTATTATTATTATTATTATTTATTTATTATTTATTATTATTATTATTTTTGAAGGAAGAGGAAAGTAACAATGACTAGGCTTTTCCATGGATTTTTTTCTTTAACACCAGAAATAATTAAGAAAAGCTTCAGTCATCATGTTCATAGTATTATTCTTTACCAGGTTTAAACAAAATTATCTTTGTCTTAAGGGCCTTTATTCTAATTTGGCCCTGCTGCACCTTATTTTTTTTTTAAAAAAAAAAACTNGGCCCTGCTGCACCTTATTTTTTTTTAAAAAAAAAACTCATTTCCATATATTTTAATTATATGACTGATGCCTTCTCTCTTGGGCTGCCTTTAACCCCAGCATGCCTTGGGGAAATAAAATAATATACAAGATAGCTCTCTTTCCAGCATTCTGATTGGCTGGTAGTCTAGAAGCCAGCTGTGCCTGGTTCTGATTGGTTGCCCTCACCGTCCCTTTCCATATCCTCACAACTTTTACACTTTGAAACATATTTACGGTTGCCTAAAAATGGATGAAGTCAATAAATGTGCTGAAAAATATGCATGTTTCCAGACTGCTGGACCTTGAAATAATAATTATGGAAGCTGTGCCTCTCCCTAGATGTTAGCAAGGGCTGCTACTACTGCTGCCTGTGGTGTTTAGGAGAGATTAGAAGAAAGCCATGGAATCAGTGAAGTACTCAGTGCATTATCTGCCCTCTCCTGATCCAGGCAGGCTTCAGATTATCATCTCACCAAACCAGCAGTCCCCATATAAAGCTGTAGCATTTGCTAAAAGCCGGCAGTCCTTCCCTTTGGAGCATCGATCATGGATGGACTCTAGAAAATAGGAAAGGAGGTGCATCGGGCAGGCAATCCTGTAGCAGAGTCTCCAAGCAACAGCAGCAAGAGCAGTAGTTCTTCTGGAAAGAGAATGGGGGAATGGCAGATGAAAGAAGCAGCATTCAGCAGAAGGCAGTAAATCACCACCTCCTTTCTTTTTCACCCTCAGAATCTGTGAGCTGCACAATTGCATCCCATTGCTCAGATCCACCACCTTTTATTTGGCTCCCTCCCTGAACAGTCACCCAGCCCCATTGTTACCCAGCAGAGCGGATCATTTGCAGCCAGCCGAGAAAACCATCCTGCTTAATTGCCCAGGGAAGGCTTGGAAACGCTGAAATGGGAGGGAACCTCCAGTTTTCCAAATGCAGGATCTGAAGGAGGAGATATTTGGATGTGAGTGTGGCCAAAGTTCAGAAGCAAGCAAAGGTAAGTGAACGATTCTTAATTAAAGACCTCTTGTTGGGCTTCCTCTTTGGAGATTCTGTATATTGTTTTTGCTTGTCCAATTGGTGCAGGTCAAAGGGCCTTTTGAGACACTGAGACTTCCAAATTCATATTTCCTGTTTAACTCAGTTACATGGGCAGAACCAAACTTAAAGGAAAATTGAAAGAGGCATCTACCATCCAGATGGATCCTTCCTGTCCAGATGCGGTGTATTTTTAGATACTGTTTGTTAGGAAGCAACTGTGAGAAAGGGACATTACCTTAATTTCCTTATTGTGGGCTTTCCTAGTGGACTGAATGGATCATTGTCAGGAGCAGCATGCCTCTTATACCATTTATGCCGTAACCTGACCCCAGGTAATTGAAAGGAGGGTATGTTGGCAGTGCAGTATATGTAAATGTTTGCTATTTCTTTGTGCTCATTCTTATTTAACTTTTTAAAGAGGCAGTGCAATGGTAGGCTGGAGAGGGAAAGGACCCACAGTCTCCAGATAGATGAATGTACAAGCTTCCCAGAATGGTATGGTTCAGACACTTATCAGGAAGGCCACTGTCCTAAAGCACCAGATAGATTTCTGATCTGGAGTGTCACAATTTTTGCACCCGCTAATTACCTGTTGTTATTATTATTACTTGGAATTTGCTAGATTTGATATGCAATTGCATACTTATGTTTACAATAGAATAAAAATGAACATGCACCTTAACAATGCTGATTAATGGAAATAAAAATAAAAGCATGCAATCTAGGAATGGCCTTTTCAGCAGTAGCCACTTGGCTCTGGAATCCTGTGGTTGGAAGAAGTAGTCTTGCAATGTTTCTCAATATCGGCAGCCTTCAAGTCCCAGGATTCCCCAGCGAGCCTGCTGAGTTGAAGTCCACATATGATCAAGTTGACAAAATTGAGAAATATTGATCCAGGGCATCAAGTCGTGTAGGAATCCACATTAAAACGTTGCAAATAGATGGTCCTCTGGCCTTCAGTAGAATACCTCGAATAAAAGGGATCCCACTACCTATCTTGATTGATTTTGATGGTCAAAACTGCTCTGATATTTTGAATTTTTGTCTAGTATTGCACCATCTTCTTATAACTTAAATCCATTATTTTGTACTGGAATGATGAAGAACAGGTCTTGACCTTCTAAGTGACAACCTTCCAGGTGCGTGAAGATTGCTAGCATATTCCCATCTATTTTTATTTATTTATCAAATTTATATGCTGCTCATCTTCCCAATAAAATGACTCTAGATGTCTTACAGACCAGAGCTGTATAAATCTAGCTATTTTTTTTTCCACAGCCAGGCATACCCAGCAGTTCTGCCAATTTCTCTTGAGGTTGTATTTTCTCCAGATCATTCTCATTGCTCTACCCCAAATCTGTTCCTCAGATTTCTCTGATTTTTTTTTTTTTTAGTAGGTTCCCCAGAACTAGAGTGNCTCAGATTTCTCTGATTTTTTTTTTTTTAGTAGGTTCCCCAGAACTAGAGTGGAGGTCTGTGCAAAGCAATCCTATTTCTGATGTTTGGAAATTGTATTTCTGTTGATACTGCCTCCAAACCTTTCTTTTCTTTTTTACAACTGCCTCATATTGCTGGCTCACATCCAGTTTGCAATTGATTCTGGTTTCGACAAGTCTCATTATCAACTGAGCCTTGTGAACCTGTGCATCTGATTTTTGTTTCCTAAATTTAAAAAAAACCCTTTCACTTGTCTCTAATAAATTCCATTCCTTTCAGACCATTTCCCTAATGTATCAAACACAAATAAAGGTATTTTTATTCTATTAAACATTTTAATATATTGAGATCATCTCTTAGATTTCTATTCTGCAGTGAAATTTTTACTCAAGGCCTGCTGTTTATGCTTTCTTGATTTCATTTTCAACAACTAATCTTAATATTTATTTTTTTTAATGGAAACTTACTGTGTGGTAAGCAATCCTGGGAATGGTTTGTTTTAAATAAGAGAATGCAGGTTTTAAAAGTAAATAAATGGATAAGTATACAACAGAGTAATCCAGAATGTCCTGCTTTTGTTCTCCATGCCTGTCTGACTATTTTTATCTTTACTTTAGATTTCTTTAAACTGGACGTGGACATTGATCCTTTCAGGAAAAAAAAGTGCTGTTTAAAAAAAAGATGGAGCAGCATCAGTCTTACTTGTTTGTGCATTCTGGTGGCTTAAAGCAATATCTCTAATTCATTGCTTTTATATACTATCTATAGAAAGAAGGAAGTCAGCTTGGGTAGTAGATATGCAAGCTTAATTAAAAGTTAAATTCTAATGAATAAAGCATAAAAAAGAAGATATTGTAGTCACAGTAGCTTTAAGAAAAAGAAAACTTCAAATCTGTATTAGGGCAGTCATTTCATTAAAACAACTCAAAGACCAACCAAATGCTTGATTGGGCAAAATGGTGAATAGTATAAAAAGGGTGTTTTGCTGGCATTTAAGACATAGCACATTTAAATATAGTTGTGACAAGCTTCCAGACAGGCAAACTCTGCATTATCTCTGTACAATTTATATACTGGATTGCCAGTGTCATCCAACCATCTTTAAAAAGTCTGTATCTGATGCCTCAACAAAGAAAGTAGACATTGGCTATATGTATACTAATTAGGCTATACTTTGAAGTACAAAAATGATTTCAAAGGACATCTAAAATTCTCCTAAAGGTTTCAGAAATAAAGAACCAAATTGTATCCCCTTTTAAATATAAAATCAACTTGTTACTCAAAACTGTCTTCATAATCAACCATATTCCAGTGAAAAAGTTAGAACAACAGGAAAAGACAAACCAAACAACTTTTATTTTAACAAAGATGGAGATAATTGTCCATCTGTGCAACTTTTTTTTTTGAACTTAGGACTAGATTTGGGGTATGAGCCCTAGAGGATAAGTTCCTAAAGTAGATGGAACCAGGCCTAAAATAGTAATAATACAGAGAGATAATTTAAATCAAATGTCATAATTCGTGAATAAGCTTTTTGGTGCTGCTAAAATATGAAATTGCTTTTTCTTCAAAGGAATCATCTGGTAGAATTAACCCATCAAGTACATTCTTCTTGGATGGTTTCTCAATTTTGGGAATGCTGGAATGTTTGGCTCCTATGTTAAGGAATAATCTCTATCCCCCAGAGACCAGATTGGTACCCATCCTAACAACTCCTTGAAAATTGGTTTAAACTGAACTTTTTGAATAATTTTTGAAGGATCATGGATTGACATAGTCTGTGGTTAAAAAAAGTTCATTGTTTTGCAGTTTGTTTTATGAATTGTATGTTTATGTTAAAATTTATATCTTTATTGCATTGACTATGGTGATATACATATAAACCTAGCAGTCTATATGCCCAGTAAATCTCCATATCTGTAATCTGAAATGATGCATCATAGGGCAAGATTTTTTCAACCAAGGTACCTCAAATGAGCTAAGTTACAGAACACATCCAAAATCTGGGAGACAAAACTCCCATGGAGTTGAAATTTGGCAAATGTTACAAAATGTCACCAAACATTTTCTGTGGTCAGCTCCTGGTGTTTGACTGTGCTATACAGTTCAACATGGGTTATTTTCAAGGCAGACACTATATCTTTGAATATCTCCTGAATTTTTAACAACTCTTCCAGTACATCAGAGAATCTGCCATTTTTGACATCTGGTATGGAAATATCATTGAAACAATGGCCCAATGGGTCATGCATTCTCTGGTAAACAGATAAGGTTGATGTTGACCGTCCCTCATAAGTGGAAGTCAGAGGGAAGAAGCTCTGGAGGCTAAATTTTTGGAAGCAGAATTACCTTTGCTGTGGAAATAGACAATGGAATTTAGTTTGGTTTAAATAAAAGATCCATATTTCCCCAGTCTTTGCAATGCAGCTAAGCTTACATTAAGGCTAGGTCACATTGGCCGACGGATGCAAAATGTATGTAAAAAGGACACAGCGGACAAGCAAATTTTCCATCCGTTGTTATCTGCTCTCAAAAAGTAGGCCCCAAATTTGCATAAAGAGAACGGACAACAACGGAAAGGAACGGACCATGGGGAGGACGTAGCGGGATGTTAAGCGGAATGCTTAACGGAAGCCTAGCGGGTGGAAGCGGATGGCACATCTGCAGGGCTTCCGGGGGAGAACACCGAAGCGGACGCGCAGCGGAGGACAGATGCCTAGCGGATGACGCGGATGCATCACGGATGCCTAGCGGATGCAAAGCGTGTTCACTGCGCATGCAGGAGGAATGCATGTTGCGTCAGCTCCGCAGATATAAAAGGATGCAGCTCGCAAGCCAGTCACCATTCAAGAGGAAAGACCTGCTGCCAGGACAACATCTTCAGCCAAACAACCATGGGAAGAAGAGGAAGCCTGTGCCTACTCTCCCACCCCCTGGCGCTGACTCTGCTTCTTGCTGTGCTTCTGCTGCTGTGCTGACTCTGCTGGTGCTGGTGCTTCTGCTGTGCTGGCTGCTTTTGGTGCTGGGCTTACCTCTGCTGGTGCTGCTCCTGGTGCTGGTGCTTCTGCTGGTGCTGACTTTGCTGGTGCTGCTGCTGGTCCTGCTAGTGCTGCTGCCTGCTCGTGCTACTGCTAGTCCGCTGGTGCTGCTGGTGCTCCTGGTCCTGCTGGTGCTGACTGGTGGTGGTGGTGGTGTGGTGGACCAGCCCCTAGAACCTCAAGCCCTACTGATGAGGGCCCAGAAGGCCCTACCAAGAGGGAGGAGAGGCAATGTGAGAAAAGGGGGGAGAGGAGACAGTACTCCATTGCCAGAGGAACATGGGAGGTGCCGAATGGCTGAGGAGAAGAACGAGTACCTCTGGAGGAGAGGGACACAGGCTCTATCGAGACACCAAGCGGAAGCAGGGGCTTGGAGAGAGAAGGCGGAGAGCCTGGGCTACACTTCGGATGTCCCTCCTCGGGTGGTGGAGCACATGCACACCTGGTACGGGAAGCTGCACCTGAAGAAGTCTGGCCAGCCGCGGTCAAGCTGATGGACCGGGAGACCTACGTGATGACCAAGTGCAGCTTCTTGGAGGGTGAGATCCGCCACCGAGGAGCAGCCCCTCTGTCTACCCTCACTCTCAGGCAGCCCACAGAGAGCCAGTCCTCTTCTGGCCAAGAGTCAACTCCTGTGTCCAGGCAGTATCTGTGAGCGCCCACGACAGAGACCCCCCCCGACAGCTGCACTCCGTGGCGGAGCACATGGAGGACCCCCTGACACAGTTGGAGCAAGAAGAAGCCGCTGCCACAGAGAGACCAACCCACACCCACACCCAGCTCCACCTCCACAGAAAGCAGGCAGAGAGCAGACCGGAGGGGACAGAGCCACACTGTCCTCTTGGGAGATCAGGGACACAATCAAGAGCAGTAAGATCTCCTCTCTCAGCTTGGTAACAGTCCGACATACCATCCTCTAAAGAGAAAGCCTTCCTCACCTACGTAAATCAGACCCTCATGGAAATGCCTGAATCCCAGTACCAGGTGATTAAAGAGAGGATCACAGGTCTCTTCTGCACCACCCTCCAGGCCCAGCTGAACCTGCTCTGACCCACTCCAGGTCTACTCCTCACCCCAGGTGATGTCAACAGCCCTTCCAAGGCTTTCCACAGCCCCTCACCAACCAAGGCTTACGGCTACCAGGAGTTCCAGCAGCACAGGCAGCCCTTCCCAGTCAAGGCACAGGTTCCTCGATACCACCGATGCCACAGGTGTCCGATGCCACAGATGCACTGACGCGCTCACCGTCGCTCACCTGCAGACCAGCAGCCCCACTACACTCCTCCTTCCTCCACCCACAAGCCAAGCCCAGCTCAGAACATCTGTATATCGTCTTGGGACTGACACCCCATGTCATGGAGGAAGGGCCTCTCAACATCGCGGGATTGAGCCAGCTCTCTTGAGAGTTTTTCCTCCACACACCATCCCCTGTTGTCCTCTCGGGGCCAGGCACCCCAATGGCGCCTCAGACCAGCAACATCCCAGCCACTGCCACCCCACAGCACCTGGACCCTTCACCCCTGAGACCATGGTATGCCTCAGGTGACTGAGAAGAGTGCCAGAGACTAGCTTGCTACCTGTTGACTTTATCTTTGCTTGGGACAACTTTACTTGGGTCATTTTGCTTTTTACAGTTTGTTATTAATAAAGGTTATCTTCGCTTCACACACTTGGTTCAGTTCTTTTAGTAAATAAAGTCTTGGTGGAAACTTTTAGAAATGGTTTTAAGCCTTTGCATGCTTGTGGGATGGGTAAGGATAGCAGTGGGATGGGCAGGGATACTGTGGGATGGGTAATAGCTGTGGGATGGGTAAGGATAGCAGTGGGATGGGCAGGGATGCCCTGTGGGATGGGTAATAGCTGTGGGATGGGTAAGAATAAGCAATGGGATAGATAAGCCTCCAGTGCAAACATAGTGGGACTGTATGGTCCACCCTCCCAGGTGCCACACCTTTGGCCCTTTATTATCATAACAATTTAATCATCGATCAAACACATTTCAACCATAAACACAACTATTAAATGCCTGTTCATTGTAGGGCCCATCAACATATATGGCACAATCTCATCAGTGTGATGAGACAGGCTGAAGGAAGCATCCATTAAGCATCTACCATCCTGTCTTGCCACTCCACTGCTCCAGCTGGGGAGTTGCACCAGTGTCTCAGGAGGTTGCGCTGCTTCTTCCCTTCACGTGAGACTTGTTGGGGATTGCACATTCCACAGTGTCTATCAGGTTTACTCCTTGCCTCCATTCACGCATGGGGGCTCCCATGTCCCCATTGCCTTGTTGGTGGTCCACAAGCCTGTTCTGCAACACTGGGTAGTGGGTGCTTCATGAGATTGTGCAGGATGCAGCAGCTTCCACGATGCTCCTCACGGTCCGTGGATGATGTTGCATGGTGGTGAGAAGTACCTGGAACCTGTTGGCCAGGAATGCCCAAAGGCGTTGTCCACCACCCATCTTGGCCCTGGACAGCCTGTAGTTGAAGATCCTCTCTTCACGGTGAGGCATCTGGAAAGTGTAGGCTTCATGAGGTAGGTTTGAGGGAGAAGGCGTCATCCCCCACGCATGAAGTAGGGCCATCTTGCATGTCGTTGGGCAGGGGGTCTGGATCTGGGAAGCCCATGATGAGGTTGCGTTCCAGCCCTTCCTTGAGGTCACTGGCGTTGTATACCTGGGCATCTGAAGCTGACCCGTTGCCTGAAGCATCAATGTACATGAACTTGTAGTCCAGCATCGACCATGGTAAAGAAGATGATGCTGAAGAAGCCGCTTGTAGTTGAAATAAGTGGACCCTGCACTTGGCTGGAGTTTTGGCAGGCCACGTGCTTCCCATCTATGGCTCCAACGGGGTGGGGGGAAGTTCCATTCTGATACCACTGCTCTGTAACTTTCTTCCAGCCTTCTTCAGTGTAGGGGCACTGGAGGAGCTCCTCCAGCTATTCTTCGATGATGGCCTGCCACACTTCTCTGACCACAATGCTGATGGTGTTGTGTGCACCCTCCAGGCGTACTGCATGTTCCTGTACGTGGTCCGGAGGTCAGGTTGGGCAGAGTCAGTGCCACCTTCAATCCAGGGTCCAGGCTGGGCCGGAAGTTGGTGTTTGCCTTGGTCCAACCTCGGTCTCAGCCGCTCCAGCAACTTCGTCGAAACATGGCTGGTGGCATCCTCAATGAAGTGCTGGAATGCACGAGTGTCTTCATTCCTCAGCTCCACCATCAAGCTTGTCATACAGTCCATACTCGGCTCTTCTGGCGATCCTCTTCGGAACCCAGACACTTCTTTGACAACCGTCCTTTTGCTTGCGTAGAACAGGTGAAAGAGCCTGTAGAGGGCTTCGCACTGTTGTAGAATGATGCGGCTACCAAAAGGAAGTGTGTGACGATCCATGTGGAGAATGACTGGATGCTGTGGAAGAGCAAGAGCAAGAATCAAGGCTGAAGAGGTCTGCACACCAAGGGCTGCTGGACTGAAAGTGAGATCCAGGTGATTTCCTCCCCCTTTTTATAGGAAATTATAGGTTTTCCGCTGGGTGGTCCTTCCGCATCCTCTAGACATCCTCCAGAGATACGTCCCCTAATACCGAACGTTTTTTCCATTTTAATGCTTTATATCTGAGCTGCATCCGCTTTCATCCTTTTCTACGTCCGTGCCTCCTTAACGCTGTGTGTCCATTCCGCATCCGTTTCGCTTCCCTCCTGTGTCCGTTTTCCACTGGAGCGGATGTGAGTTGCGAGCGGATGTGGCAGTGGATGCCTAGCGGATACATGGACGTATAACGGATGTTCCCCATATGCGTAGCAGATGTAGAACGGACGTGTTGGATACATTTTCCGCTCAAAAAGTTTTGTGAAGCTCAAAACTTTTTGAGCGGATGAAATCTCAGTAGACGGATGCTGGACGGGATAGAGAGGATGAAAAACGTATGCAGTGAGTACAGAACGGAATGCAATACGCGTACAGATGGCAAGCGTTTTTCTCCGTTTTACATCCTCTTTCCATCCGTTGGTGCAGTGTGACATGGGCTTTATGAACTTAATGTTCTTACAGGAGAGAGGAGTCTTTGAACAGTAACATGGATTGCTTTCACTTGTTTTCAGATTGTAAAAAGCCTGTCAGTGGACTGATATATCAGCTTTCTCTTTTATCAGACACTCATATTTGTTTTTTTAAAATCAATTTCTTCATATCATGAAAAATATTGAGAAAGTTGGAAAATATTTTTAATTTTTATTTAAAGAAGGCAATCATCTTCTCTAACTTATTCTTCCATATTGTCTGCTCACCATTCTGGAGAAGTCAGAGAAGGGCTGAAATAAAACAGATTTTTTTTTTCTGTATCTGTGCAGGACGATCCCACGCCAGAGACCATGGAAACTGAGTTAAGGCAAAGCATAGTCCCTGGCTTCCTGTGATCTCAACATTCATCCCCTGGCCCTCCTGCCACGGACACCTGAAGGCCGCAAGCTCCACAGCTCTTTGGAGGTATCTGCACCAAGAGACATGTCTGGAAAGAAGAAGCTCACAAGGCTGGTAGCTGACATTCTTCAAGAACTTCAAAGAGCTTTGGCTTATTTCTTAATTGTCTACACTTTACTGTTAGGTGGCTTCATTTGTGCTGGTCTGATATACCAGATCTTAGCTTCTGAGTAAGGGCTATGCCCAATGTATGCTTAATGGAGACAAACATGAATTTATGGAGAAAGTGCACAGCCTTCTTTCCCGCTTGTAATGAAAACAAGCACATCTGTAACTTGGGACACTTCCAGGTGAAAGTCCAGGTCCCTGATGATTGCCTGACATCACAGCTGGACAGTTGCCATTCCAAAGCTTCCCAGTACATCTCTGTGACTGTTATCAACGAGAGGAGCCTGCTTAGGAGTGGTAATATTTTGCTGCCAGGAGATCCAGTGGACATTGTGCACTGTTAAGAAGGTGGGGTGAGGAGAGAGTTTCACATATTCGGCCTCTTGCAATTAGCCCCACGATGATGTTTAAAGGCTGTGGCGCTTTGCCACTGTGCCCAGCAAAAATGTTAGGGATTAGCTGTGCTTTATTTTGTTTAAAGGGGAGAAAGCAACAGAGAGTGGAAGGCAATCAGCTCCTGGGTAGTAGGCAGAGATGGTATTCAGCAGGTTCTGACCAGTTCTGGAGAACTGGTAGCAGAAATTTTGGGTAGTTCGGAGAACCGGCAAATGCCACCTCTGACTGGAGATTTTACAGTATCCTTCCCCTGCCATGTCTGCCAAGCCACACTTACAGAACCGGTAGTAAAAAAAAAATTGAATCCCACCACTATTAGTAGGTAAGGCCTCCCATTCTCTAGGCTCAGCTGGCAGGGAGAGAGCTACTTTGCTTCCTGTCAATTCTCTGTGAGTGCTACAGATTGACAAGCCATTCCATTCAGGTCCATCCTGACCATATTCAGGTGGAATTGGAGGGGATGGAGGGACAGAAACAGGGATCTCTTGGACATTCCCAGAGAGGCCAGGAATGAAATCTGACAAAACAGAAGTAAATTATAAAACCAATCTCCTCAACTATTGTTTTGTTTCAGAACATTAGAGAGGTTTTAAGGCCAGGACTTCCAAATTGATGCCACCCCAGGGAAGCCTTTCTCTCTAATAACCAACTACTTGATTTTTAATGACAAGGAAATCCACCACAAAACTGGACTAAATATCTTGCCTCTGGGGAAAGGTTATATGAGATAATCTCGTTTTCTTTTGCTGTCTCCTTTTTACTAACAGTCATATGGTACTGTTTAGAACAGTGTTTCTCAACCTTGACAGCCTGAAGATGTGTGGATAACCAGCATGGGGAATTTGGGGAGTTGCAGTCCACACAACTACAAGCTGCCAAGGTTGAGAAACACTGATTTAATATCATTATCTACTTGGCAATGTTATTTTGGTTGGTTGATTGATTGATTGATTGATTGATTGATTGGACATTATTTGCTGCTTAACTCCAATAGATTCTGGGTAGATCATGAAGTTTTACTTGCATACACATTATTTGCAATGCTGCACCCATCACTTTCCAGGGCGGTTTGTTAACAAGTTGACCCACTTTAAAAAAAATAATAATAATAACGGGACAACTTTTCTGGAAAAATGAAATTGGCCAGGAGTGTCTATGAAGTTGCATGTCAAAAAAAGATCATGATGATAATACAACCATGTGATGGAAGCCTTGCCTCATTTTAACAAACAGCCAACTCGAGTGCTCTTCAGTTGAGAACTGGGCAAAAATGTACTTTGGATAGCTACTAAAAATCGTTGGTGCCAGTGAATTCTGTATGACTTGTGTCATAAATTCTTTGTGCCAGAGCGCTCTCTAACTTATTTCTCTCCTGAGCTCATGCAAATACATATCTATATATCTGAAAACACCAAGAAGTTATTCCCTCTAGGTGAAGGGCTCCAGGCCAAATTAGTGCTATCCACCATTCCTTGTTGCCCTCATAGGCAATCTATAAGGAGTTCAGCAAACTAAGGTGCTTTTTGTTACTGCTGCCAAGTTGAGGAAAGAATTATGTCTGCCCCATTAGGTAAAACTACTTTATTGAGATTGGCTATAATAGCAGATTCTTGCAAATCTGTGCCTTCTTCCCCTTCTTATACTCCAGTGATCTAGGGAGGTGTCTGCCTGAGCCACTTTGAAATGTTAAGTCTTTCTGGACTTTAAAAAAATGTTCTATCCCCTTTTGCCTTGGTAACAGTTTCTGCATATTTTTGCAAAAAGTCATCTTCCTTACTCTCTGTAATTGATAAATGTCCCCCAATTTCATTTTCCACTCAGCTTGATTTGCTTGCTGATAAACAACTACTAATCACTCTCCTAATATGGGAAACGAAAGATGACTTTAACAGATGTTTGGAAAAGCAGATTTAGTCACCTGCTAAATTCTGATTCACCGGTGACAGAACTAAGAGGGGGTTACAGAGTGAAGTAGAAGGAATTCTCCTTATGCTCTTGCTCTTTCATCTCCTCCTCTATACTAAACACTGACCACCAGGCTATTTCAAGAAACAGGTCTAGCCTCCCACTAAACCCATGTTCAAATTTAGTTCTAGCAACCTAGAACTAAGGAGAAATGTCCTGACACTTAGAACAATTAATCAGTGGAACAACTTGCTTCCAGAAGTTGTGAATGCTCCAACACTGGAAGTTTTTAAGAAGAGATTGGATAAACATTTGTCTAAAATGCTATAGGGTTTCCTCTAAGCAGGGGGCTTGGACTAGAAGACCTCTGAGGTGCCTTCCAACTCTGTTATTCTATTCTATTATTTTGGCTGACAATAGAGAGTGCAGGCCAGAGCAGGAGGGAGGGAGTGATAACAAGCAAGTTCCACCTTTTTTAGTGCAGTAAAAGAATAGTAGTGGCAGCTATGAGTGATAAGAGAACCCAGTTCTGATTTTACAGCTGGAAACATCTGGAAATAGCCTAAGAATAGATAAAATGAAGATACATACTAGAGTTAGATTTCCAAAATTAGAACTGGCTTGCTCGTAACAACTGTTATCTCTGTGGCACTCAAATGCTGTTAGATAAAAATAAATAGGCAAAATAATGCACCAGCATCACTATGAGAGCACTTGTGCAGGTGAAGTCCATTGCACTAATAGTTGTAGGAACAGCAGCTCCACTGAATTCAACCCAGGGGTGTTACACAGAGAGAGCCATAGTATTCTTGCACAAACCCTCAGAGCAAATCAAAGCAAAAACAAATATGGGTGAACAATCCCATGTTAGCCAAAGCTAATAACACACATTTGGCAGAGCCTGGCTTTATTTTTCCCTCTGCAGGTCAGGGTTAGCTCTGTCCCCTGACTGGGTCAACAACCAAATAGGCAGTGAAGCTTGCCAGACCATTTTCACAGCAGTGAAGCATGACTTCAAGCTGCCTTATTTACAGGCTGTGTGTGAGACTGATTTCTGCTTTATTGGCTAGGAGCATTTTCCAGCCATCACTGAAGCGATATGATTATTGCCATTTTGGTGGAAACACAGATGGATGGCTGTCCTGTACATACAGTACACTGGCTGGGAAAGTCTGGGTGTTGAAGTCCACACGTCTTAAAGTTGCCAAGGTTGAGGAACACTGCTCTGAAAGGAGCTATAAATTACTAGGGCAGCAGTGTCAGGTAGCTATGGAGGGGAAATGTTACAGAGAAGCGTTTGTGCCATGATTAGAGTCCAAAGCTGCTTTTTATCAGGCTCAATTCCCAGTAAATACATGGATGAAAGTTGGAACCCAGTCAAATGCTCATCAAGTGTGATGCCGTTTAGCTTTTTGAAATTAGAAAAAGTTTTCGAGAAGCTGGTACCCTTTGTGACTTTATGTCCTTTTTAGGAATCAGTGAAAATCTACATTCACAGTCTGATTTTCCATGTTGCATTTTCTTTTATCTGAAGCAAACTACAGTAACTTGCAGGCACTTCCCATACAGGATGTCACACTGAGCTAATCATTATATAGATTAAAGCAAAAAAGCAATGTCAAATTATTTCTCAGACCTGGTTATACTTACAAAATATATCCAGTTCAAAATACATCCAAATCACTCAGTTGCATAAAAGAGAGAAATACAGTCTTAAAGATCCCTAACATACAATTGATATGTTCCAGATACATAACCCCTTAATATTTATGTCTGGTTGAAATTCCTTTCAGTACAGAATCATAGAGGTGCTGAAACCTGTTTATATAATTTTCAGCAAATTCTCCAACTGTATTTGTTATCCATCCTATTTTCCAATCACTGTGCACATTGAGCACATTTAGCAAAAATACCAGAAGTCATTTTATGCTGTTAACTGAATCATTTTAGGGTCTTTCCTTCAGGTCATGGTTATAAAAAAACCCCACATGGATGGTGCCTTATCCATAATGACTATGAAGCTCTTTTTAGGATTCTTCTCTGTTTTATTTGGTATGGGAACCATAATAATTTAAGAATAACTCTTCTGTATTCTATAAATTAGATTTAGTAAGAGAAGACTAGCAAATGACTAAACTAAATTTAAAAAAAACAAAAGGAAGAAAAATTTACAAGTTAATGTTGTTGTCAAGAAAACAATGTAGCCTTGTCCAGGTGGCCATCGGCTCAGTGTTAAAGTGTCTTTATCCACAATATGCTTATTATTAATGTTCTGCAAAACCATTATGTTCAAAGAATAAATTATGAAAAGGCAAATGGTAAATAGATATTGAATTTCCAAGCTCCACCTCCTGATTCCCCTAATTTTGTCCAAATCATGGACAATTGTGGTCACCAAAGGTAAGGGGCTACACTTCCTTCTTAACATCTGTCTGTTATCTTCTGTTTGCCACCACAATAATTTGAACAAACTGGAGAGAAGGACTTCTCTCTATTTATTTATTTATAAATAAATATCACAGAATAATCTATCTGTCAACATGGTGACTAGAACAAGTTTTCCTGAATGAGTTTTAAAGATCTATAAAGAATTTTAAAGATCTATCATAACTGGAAGCTACTAGATGGCAACATACCAATTGTTTGGATCGAGGTTTGAGGGGAAACCCCTCATCTGGTACAAAATCACTAGCTAAAGGTTTAGAAATGTAAGTTGTGGTGGGGAGGGGTCTTGAGTATCTCTAAAAATACACTGTGTCCCCTTGAGGGATCTGATGCTGTTTTAAAGACCAGAACTGTCTACCTACGTGCCGTGTTATGTACATTTATAAATAAAGTGCTAATACAAAGTTACTCAAGCCTACCATTCTTTCCTCTCACCAAACCTCTCTTATTCTGTAACAACAACGCAACCCTCCAGCAGAAGGGCTAGCTGTTCTGATGGTTCATTACCCACCACTGGGTGGTTGCAGAGCAGATGCTAGTACTATTTTAGTATTACTACTAGAAAATTACTACTTGCCCTGTGTCTTGCATGTATCTTCCCAAACAGTTTGGTGGATACTTGAATCATCCTGAAGCAAAGAAAAATAGGTTGGCTCTGAATACCAGCTCCTGTAAAACAGCAGGAGCAGCTTATTATCTTGGCTGGGCTTCCCAGAGATACCTGTTGGGAAAGACAGGTTATTATCCTTATTCACTTATCCAGGTGTATATTTCCATTTCCCTGCACCAGAGTTTGTTACTATTTTAGGAGGGTGGTGGGTAATAATATTTTAAGCAAGGACCATGTTCCTAGTAAGGCCTGGCTTAATGTCTGTGGAGATTCTCAGTCATCCAGGTCATAGTTGTCCCAAAGGTGCTTTTTGAAAAGCAACTCGACTTTGTTTTTCCTTGAAGACGTTTCACTTCTCATTCAGTTCTGACTGGATGGTGGGAGATGGAAGAATTTATATTCTTTGCAGTCATCTGGTCATTTGTACTCTTTCTGAGAGTCATTGAGGCCAACTGGAGATTTATATGTGCCCTGAGGGATTCCAAGAAGGTTCCACACCCATTTACACTATTCAGCTGGCTACTCAGGGCTCAGCTCATCCTGAGGGCACAAATAAACCTCCAAATGGTCTCAACAACTCTCAGAAGAGAGTCATAGTGATAACATCCACATGCTGACGTCAACTAATAAAATATTTCTATGGTCTTTTAGAGTTGCCAACAGGAAGGGAGGGGGGAGCAATGCGGCAGCTTCCAAACTGAAACTGCATTCCCTAAATGTTTTCAAAGATAGTTTCTAGGTGATTTGAAGTTTTTGCCTTGTAAAATTCTAACTGGGGCATATGATTGATGACTCTTGGCTATGTATGTGTCCCATTGGAGAATATGAATTACGATACACCCAGGGGGTTAGTCAGCTACACTCAGGCAGTGCTGGACCTTTTAACTCCCAATAAATCCTTTTTAAGTTTTGGAAGTTTGGCTCGAGACTCATGATTTAAATGGGGTTAAGCGCCTGACAGAATCCTGACAGCTAGATCTTGATTTATTTCTAGGGACATGAGAGGAAGAAAAGGGGACGGAAGTCCTTTGAAACATTGAACCCCTACTCAGACAATATGCTCCTGAACGCAAGCAGAGTGCTGAAAGATGGTAAGTAATTAAGGTCCCATTTAAAAACATCTTTGAACTGCAGTTGCTTTGGATGTAGTCCCTTAAGACCTCCATGGGCTAAGAAGAGCAGCTGTACTGTCAGAGCCATTCCAAAGCATCTGTTTTTGATAGCATTTATAGTAGGAAGGACTGATCTTCTTTAGAAGCATTTAAAGATGAATCAATGGAAATTGGATGTACAGTTTTACCTGCAGACTTACTGGTGCACCCTGCAGAAAAAGTGTCATGCAGATTTTCTATTGAAACTGATTCTCTGTCCTTCCTGACCTCTGTTCTTCCAGACCAGTGTTTTTCAACCTCAGTTGCTAAAATGTGTGGACTTCAACTCCCAGAATTCTCTTAAAGTTGCCGAGGTTAAGAAACACTTGGTGGAATTCTGGGAGTTGAAGTCCACACACAATTTAAAGTCACTGAGATTGAGAAACACTGGTCCAGATCAATTTGAGAATAACAAGTTTCCAGGACTGCACATTGACTGGCAAGTGTAGGAGTGGACTGCAACATGGATGAAGGACTTCTAGGATAAGGTGGCATGCAAACAGGGGTGGGATTCAAATTTCTTAACAATTTGTTCTGTGGGTGTGGCTTATTTGTGGGTGTGGCTTGGTGGTCATGTGACTGGGTAGACGTAGCTTGCTGGCTGGGCATGGCTTGGTGGTCGTGATCTAGTGGGCATGGCTTGTATGTAAATATTATAAATATTTATGTAAATATAGATTTTTAGAGCAACTTTTACCGCAAAGCAGGCAGGCAGAATGAGTTGCTCACAGAATCACAGATTAACTTGGAGATCTATCTTTCTGCAATCGGCTACCTGAGTCTGCACTGAAAAGCTTCAGTCCTAAGGAAGGTTTGGCTCTGCTTTTAGATTAGCTTGAAAGCAAGAAATTAAAGGATTTCCTGCTTTCAAGCTAATCTAAATCTGGCAGGGCAGAACAGCTGATGGTCGGTGTGAAAAAAGGAAAAATAGCAAGTTACCAAACCAGGCAAGTTGGATGGCTCACATGCCAGGTAAGGAATGAGTGAGCAGGGAGGGGCAGGGCTAGCCAATGGAGCGATTTGCCAGTTCTCCGAACTGGGGACAATTATGTATGCAGTGTTTGCAAGAAATCATCAGCTGTGCCGTTTGGACAGCTGACAAGCACTGTGCTCGGGTACGCGGGGTTTGAAAATCCTCTTGTTTCCTGCTTTTTCAACCTCAGCTATGCCGCGCAAAGCAGCTAAGGAGGAAAAAGCAGGGAATAAAGGACAGCCTAGAGTCTGAGCAGGCAGGTGGGCCAAACACCAAACCGGTTCGGTATCAGCTGCTCTTCGCAGCTACAGGTTCTATAGAACTGGGCCGAACCGGTAACATCCAACCCCTGCCTCCAAAGCTTTCTAAAACGGTTTAATAGCAGTAGACAGAACAATGAAGATAACTTTATCCCCATTGGGGGCTTGGGCATAGCTTTATGTATAACTATAGACAAGCTTTAGGGACAGTTCAGTTATTTTAAAAATAAAATGATTACTGCAGTCATTAAAGCACATTAAAAAAATCAACAACATAAGGAATATGAAATCCATAAGAGACCTATTGGCAGTTATAACCACCTCAGTCCTATAAACATACAGGTAGTCCTCGATTTACAACAGTTCATTTAATGACCATAGTTACAATGGCACTGAAAAGTGACTTATGACCATTTTTCACACTTACAACCTTTGCAGCATCCCCATGGTCATGTGATCAAAATTCAGATGCTTATGCTTGACAAAACTGTTTCATATTTATGACCGGTTGCGCTATGTCTCCCAAGGTCATAGTTTTGCGACCTTCTGACAAGTGAAGTCAATGGAGAAAGCCAGATTCCACTTAACAGCCAGGTTAGTAACTATCAACCACAGTGATTTATTTAACAACAGTAACAAGAAAGGTTGTAAAATGGAGCAAAAACTCACTTAAAACAAATGTCCTCACTTAACAACAGAAATTTTGGGCTCAATTGGGTGGTCGTAAGTTGAGAACTACCTGTATTAACCCATGTCACACTGGCCCAATGGATGCAAAAAGGACACAGCGGACGAGCAAAATGTTCATTCCGTTGTTATCCGCTCTAAAAAGGGGCCAAAATTTGCATAACCGCGGATAACACGACGCGGGCTCGAGGACGCAGGGCGTATGGAAACGCGGCATGTGGAACGGAAGCCCAGCGATGGAAGCGGATGGGGAGCGGATGGTGCAACCGCAGGACTTCCGGGGGGCCTTGCAGCGAAGCGGACGCGGACAACGGATACAGCGGATGCAGATACTGGACGCGAACGGGATGAAGCGCATGCACAGCGGATGCCTCGGCATTAATTGCGGCATGCGGGACGGATGCATTTGCGTCAGCCCCGCGGATATAACGGAAGCAGCTCGAAGCAGGTCGCCATTTCAGAGGGAAAGACCTGCTGCCGGAAGGATTGGCTGCCTGTGGCCTGCCCTGCCTGCTGTCTGCCTGCAAGCCTTGCTGCCAGCCTTGCCTGCCAGCCTTGCTTGCCACCCTCCCTGCCAGCCTTCCCTGCCAGCCAGCAACCCCACAACCATGCTGAAAGCACAGCAAGCCTCAGCCATCTGCTGCCAGCCTTGCAAGAGGACAGGCTACCCATCCCGCCCCTGGCCCTCACTCTGGTTCTGCTGGTGCTTCTGCCAAGCACGGGCTCGCTCTTCTAGGGGCTGGCGCTTTCTGCTGCTTCTGCTTCATGGAGAGAGCTGATGACAAGCAACTACCAGCACCAGCCACCTCCAGAGCACCTGCACACTTCACCCCTGAGGACATGAACGGAACCAAAGAGGAGTGCCAGAGGACTCATTTTTGTCTTATAGCTTGTTGTTATAAAGGTCTATTTTTCGATTCACACACTTAGCTTTCATTTCTTTTTTTTTAATAAAGTCTTGCTGGAAACTTTTTAGAAATGTTTTAAGCCTTTGCATGCTTGTGGGATGGTTAAGATAGCGTGGGCATGGTTGAGATAGGCAGTGCGGATGGGACCAGGATACCTTTGGGATGATGGTAATAGCTGTGGGATAGATAAACCTCCAGTGCAAGCATAGTGGGGGGGGGACTGTATTGGATCCACCCTCCCAGCTGCCACACCTGATGGCCCTTTATTATCCAATAACGATATAATCAATCATCCACACATTCAAGCATAAACACAAACTCTTTATTAAATGCCCTGTTCATTGTAAGCCCAACCAAACATACATTGGCCCAATCTCTCCGTGTGATGCAGACAGGCTGAGGAAGCATCATTAAGCATTTACCAGTCCTGTCTTGCCACTCCACTGCTCAGCCTGGGGAGTTTGCCCCAGTTCTCAGGAGCAGTTGCCGCTGCTTCTTCCCTTTCACGTTGAGGCTCTTGTTGGCGGCCTTGCACCATTACCTCAGTGTCGATCAGGTTTTGCCCTTTGGCCCTCCATTCCCCAGGCCCCATGTCCCCATTTGTCCTTGTGTGACGCGTCCACAAGCCTGTTCTGCAAGACTGAGGGGGTAGCGGGGCGCATGAGATTGTAGCAGGATGCAGCAAGCTTTCCACGATTCCTCCTCATTGCGTCTCTGCGGCTATGCTGCATGTTGGTGAGAAGTACCTGCGAACCTGTTGGCCAAGGATGCCAAAGGCGTTCTCCACCACCTGTCTTGCGCCCCTGGACAGCCTGTAGTTTGAAGAATCCTCTCTCACGGTTGAGGTATTTGGAGTGTAGGGCTCATGAGTACGGTTGACGGGAGAAGGCGTCATCCCCCACGGTGAAGTAGGGCACATCTTGCATGTCTGTTGGGCAGCGGGTCTGGATCTGGGAAGCCCACCATGAGGTTGCTTTCCAGCCCTCCTTGAGGTGACTGTGCGTTGTATACCTGCATCTTGAAGGCTGACCGTTGCCTGAAGCATCGATGTACATGAATTTGTAGTCAGCATCGACCATGGCAAAGAGGATGATGCTGAAGAAGCCCTTGTAGATTGTGATAAGTGGACCCCGACTTGGCTGGCGCTTTGCAGGCCACGTTGTTGCCAACTATGGCTCCAACGGTGTGGGGAAGTTCCACTTCTGATACCACTGCTCTGCAACTTTCTTTCATCCTTTCTTCAGTGGAGGGGCACTGGAGGAGCTCCTCCTTGTATTCTTCGATGATGGCCTGCACCACTTCTCTGACAAACAAAGCTGATGGTGCTGGGTGGCACCCTCCAGCCATACTGCATGCTCCTGTAGGTGGTCCCTGAGGCCAGGTGGTCAGAGTGAGTGCCACCTTGAGCCCAGTTCCAGGGCTGGGCGGAGTTGGTGTTTGTCTTGGTCAACCATGGGTGTCAGGTGCTGCAACAAGTTTCATAAACATGGCTTGAGGCATCCTCATGAAGTTCTGGAACGACCGAGTGTCTTCGCTCCTGCAGCTCCACCATCAGCTTGTTGTACAGTCCGTCTCTGCTTCGTTCTGGCGAACCATCTTTGGACCAGACTTTTTTTTGGGTGGCTCCTTTTCTTCCCGTAGTAGAGTTCACAGAGCATGAGATGGTTTCACACTATTGCAGAAAGATGGTGGCTGCCGAAAGGACTTTGTCACAATCACACGGTGGACATGACTGGATGCTGTGGAAGAGGAAGAGTCAGATGAAGCCTGCAGAGGTCTGCACAGCTAGGTCTGCTGGTCTGAAAGTGAGATGCAGACGAGTTGCTCTGCCTTTATAGGCAGTATAGGTGTCCCTTTGCATCCTCTTAGGCATCTCTATGCATCCTGTAGACATCCTTAATATCTTGAGATAGGTCCCCTTTTTGCGAACGTTTTTCCGTTTTAAACGCTTTGTTTCCACTTGGCATCTGTTCTGCATCCGTCCTGCAGCTGTTCCACGTCCGTCTGCTTCCTCGCTGCGTCCGGGCGGATGCGAGTTGCGCGGATGCGCAGCGAATGCCAAGCGGATATAGCGGATGCGTAATGGATTCGTAACGGATGCGTAGCAGATGCGTAAGCGGATGCAGAATGGACGAACTTGGATATATTTTCCTGCGCAAAAGTTTTAGGCCAGCCAAAACATTTGGAGCGGATGAAATGTCAATAACGGATGCGTGGACGGATAGAGAGGAAGCAAAACGGAGGCAAGTGGAGTACATCGCGTTTCGAAACAGATGGCAAGGTTTTTTGTCCGTTTTACATCCTCTTTGCATCCGTTGGTTCACTGTGACATGGGCTTTATAATATTATGATGGCCCAGCTGGATAATTTTAAATTCTGGATTTAATAATTGTACTGTGGGCTATTTTAAGAAGCCCTATGTGTAACTCAGAAGATGAACAAACAAATCCCATTTCTTTCCTCTCTCCCTCCATATTTGAGATGCTGTTTCTCAATTTTTAATGCTGTAGAAGGGAGACATTATGAATAACAATTAATTATTCATAACTATAAATAATGCAAACATAAAGGAAATAAATGCACATATAGTTTTGGTCTCATTCTACTCTTCCAAGACTATGCAATTCTACTCTTCCAAGACTATGCAACTCTATTTGCTGAGTGCAACACTCGACTCAGGAAAGCACTCCTCTTATGACCATTCCTACATTCTTGTAGGAAACAAGATATTCTGATTATCCCAGGATAATCCCTACTCTCACCATGGACAAATTTAAATTTCTAATACTGCACTTCAATTGTAGCACTTAGTGGAAATAGTTCTTATGCAGTCAGAAGAAAGCAATCAGATGTGAGATCATAGCTAAAACAAAAGGTAGGTGACAACCAGGTCCTCTACCCAAAGAAAATAGCCTCCATCCTTTTGCATAGTTTGGACAGGAAGCATAGGAATAGAAAAAGAACTTGAAGTGTTATTTCACTATATATAGGATTTGCATTTGATGCACACTAATCGCTGGAATTCTTTCTTAATGGCTTCTTAGCTTTTCACAACAACATTAATTACCAATTGTTCCTAGATTCTTTTGCGTTTATTTAAATCTTATAAGAAGTCAGCCCTCCTGCCCCACAGAGAATGAAATATTTTGGGGAATATTAAAAGAAGCAGAATATTATATTTCCCCAATGGAAAAATATGTTTTTAGAGGCAGAGAGCAGCTCTCAGTCTTTCTTGATAACTTTCCACAGGTGCCCTTTAAGAAATCCTGGGCCAGCCTATTCACAAAATACCTTCATGTCCAGGTGATGGGATTAAAGACAGGATATGACCTTAACCCCATTCACTGAGAAAAATGGAAACAATACCTGTCCATTTAGAAAGACAGACTAGAGGCAATAGATAACAGGATAAAAATCACTTACACATGCCTGATAAGATTAGGGAGGAAGTGATAATGAAGATTCATCTTGAGCCTTTGTGGAACAAGTAAAACCAATCTTAACCAACCAATAATAAAACACAGAAAGCAAGCCCCTGGATTATAAAATGCTATAAAAAACTATATAAAAACCCAAGCCAATTGGTCAGCTGTCCCAGAACTGCATGCTGTGTGTGTTGGTTCTGCTCATCAATAAATCTACTTACTGGGCAGAAAAATCTAGGAGTTCTATGTCCCATATCCAGTTCCTATGATAAATGTTTCTTACCCTATATAAATTGGAGGGGCCCCGCCATTCATTTAGTGCCCTATCTGTAGTAATGCGGCACAATAGTGAGGATTGCTTTGGCTGTGGCTGCCATCTTGCCTCTTTTAATTCAATGATACCACAGTACTCCCCCATTGGCTGCTGCTTAGGTTTAATGAGCAGGTCGCTGAAATCCTTTTGCACATTTCATGAGCCCTTTGCTCTGCACAATGCAAACATGTATTCCAGTTTTGCTTCACTCAGCGATCTATTATAAAAAGGCTTTTTTTAAAAAAAAAATTCTAGTGTCCTCTTTTCTACCAGAGGTAGTTCTAAAGTGCCTCATTATCCTCTTTTAAAAAAGTATTTTAGCTACTTTTGATCACATTGTATTAATTGTAGGACAGGTATATTATATACCTATAGCTGTGTTTGTGTGTGTGTTTGTGTGTATCATACAGATAGACAGGAGGGCATATATAGCGATCATTTTCCTCTGGTCGATCTATTAACAATTTTTCATTTTTGAAATAATATTAATATTTATCTCTTTAGCTTTTCTCAGTGTTATATTTGTTTTTTTTTAAGGCACAGTAAGAGTATTTGTTATAAATGTTCAGTTGATATGGCAACAATAAAGTTAGGGAATGCTTGCAGGCAAACATGCCAATTTAAAGTCCAATGTTATAATGGCTGATATCAATTATTCTATAATGGGACTAGTATTTTATTTGGGAATAAGAATATTTTTGCTATTGAATATATTTAAGTAAAACTAATTGGAATACCTGGAAAAACTGCAATTTTTTTCTGTGTAATAGACATTATCCTAGCTGGCTAGGATAATGTTGTTCGTCTAGATTGGCATTTCTCAAATTTGGCAACTTGAAGATGTGCAGATTTCAATTCCAGAATTCCCCAGCTAGCACACATTTTCAAGTTGCCAATTTTGAAAAATACAGATCTAGAGAATCTTATTCCCACCAAGTTGATGGTTCTCAGAATATTTTTCTGAACATAAGGCTATGGAATTTGCACCCTGTTCAAATATTTTTTTTCATTCTTATTACTAGGATTTCCAAGTTGAGTTTTTGCTACAAAAACAAGTCAGATATTGGGGGGACTCTATAAATCAGAGTTCCCTGATATAATTAATTCTATTAAGTCCAGTATTTTTTCCCAGTTTTTCCTTCAATAACTTCCCTGAAGTCGTTTGAAAGGAACACAAAGAGGCTATATTCACAAAAGAGAACCATGTAAAGTTTTCCGAATGTGGAAGTTAATTTCCTTAAGAATACTGCTGAATTCCTTCCAGCTTTTATGTCCCTATTCTTTCAAGATGTTGAGTGCTGTGACTGAGTCTCCAACCAAGAAAATTAATTTCCTTGTGAGATCTATTTTTTTTAAATCCAGTTAAAAGAAAAATCTCCTTGGGAAATGCAATAAAATAATACAATCACATCTTGGCTGTGAAAGAATATAAATTTATTCTTAGTAACATTCATAAGTTTGCTTTACAAAAACAAATGATTTAAAACAGAGAAACCCTGTTACAAATCTCTTTTTTTTACATAAGAATAAATATAACATTAAGTTGTAATGGGAATTAGAGGTGGCTCCCTTTATGTCTTGCCTTTATAGCTGGGATTTACATTCTGACATCACGGCCTATGTTTCATCATTTCTTTGTCTTCATAGATTGGATCACACACTGGTGTTTCTTTCCACAGATTATTCAGCTATGTCTGTAGAATATGTTCATGATTATGCTGTCCTACTGTTGTTCTGGTAGATTAACAAAATGGAATGTCCTCATTACTGGAGCTGTGGTGGCACAGTGGCTAGAATGCAATATTGCAGTCTGACTTTGCCCATTGCCAGCAGTTCAATCTCCACCGGCTCAACCTTGACTCAGACTTCCATCCTTTCAAGGTTGGTAAAATGAGGACCCAGATTGGAGGCAGTATGTAAGCTACTTAGAGAGAGCTTTAAAGCACTGTGAAGCAATATATAAGTCTAAGTGCTATTGCTACTGACCAATGAGAATCTTTTGAGGCTGCTGATCATAATTATATGAATTCCCCACCTCTTTTCCTGAGATACAAATAACTCCAAGGGACCCTACTGATGACTGATCAAAGATGGATTGACATATGAACACATAGCCTAGAAAGTATGATGGGAGGACCAAATTAGATCATGTCTTCTTGGCAATTTAAGCAAGAATAATTGTTTAGTGTTTATATGATAGATAGAAATAAAACTTTTTAAATTATTGCATTGGGAACCAGCGAAGAGAGTTGTGTGGTGTTTAGCTGTTAATCATTTAACCTATTCACCCTTTTCCACTCCCATTATGCCATGGTTTACAAGTTATGCAAACTCATATAATAAGTACTTTAACAGAATAACAGAGTTGCAAGGCACCTTGGAGGTCTTCTAGTCCAACCTCCTGCTTAGGCAGGAAACCCTATACCATTTCAGGCAAATGGTAATCCAATCTCTTCTTAAAAGCTTCCAGTGTAGGAGCATTCACCACCTATAGAGGCAAGTTATTCCACTGATTAATTGTTCTAACTGTCAGGAAATTTCTTCCTAGTTCTAGGTTGTTTCTTTCCTTGATAAGTTTCCATCCATTGCTTCTTTATGGCAACCCCTGAGTTATCGGAACACCACTATCATGTCACCTTCTTTTCCTTAAATTAGACATACCCAATTCCAGCAACCATTTTTGTATGCTTTAGCCTCCAGTCCCCTAATCATCCTTGTTGGTCTTCTCTCAAATACCTGAAAGGCTTTCACTGAGAAAAAGGTCTGGATATGTTTCCAAAGCTCCTGGTGGTTGGATAAGGATGGAAGCTTCATAGAGAGAGACCCAAATTCAAAATAAAGAGGAATTTCTTGACCATGAGAACAATTAAGCAATAGAACAGCTGACCTGGAGTTCTAGGTGCTCCATCACTGGAAGTTTTCAAACAAAGGTTGGACAGCCATTGGTCTGGGATGATCTGAGGATTCCTGCCTTCAACAGAGGGTTGGACTACAAGATCTTCACATTCCCTTGCAACAATTTGATTCTATGAAGATCTCACATCAACAGATATAAATCATTGGTATATGAGTGTGGCTATATCAGAATGTATGGCCATAGTTTAATCTAAGATAGCCACGCTCACTTCCTCCCTTTTCTTCTGAGCAGACAAGGAACAAGAGATGGCAGTCCCTCTTCAAACATAAAATGTAACTGGAAGTTTGCAATTAATAAATGAAACAGGAAGCAGGCAGGAAAAGGAAAGAAAATACTGACTGATCCTCAGCAACATAGGAGCTCATAATCTGTTGGACAACAGATCTTGTATTTGATGAGAGGTGTAGCGTACTATGGTTGGATCCTGCATTCCTGGAAAATTGGTAGACATCTGTTTGGCACAAATGTTGGAACTGTGGAAAAGAAAGGCAAAGAAGGAATGAAGATGGTATACAATGAAATTATAACATAATAGGATTAGCCTACCTAGTGGTTGAAGAACATTGATATTTCTCCATCTGTTTTATGGCAGCCCTCCCACAGTGCCCTTAGAAGTTGAGAAACTATTTGAAGCCTGTCACCCCATAGAAAAATGTGGTTTTTCAGTACAGTAGGTTCCCACTTTGTAGAATCTCAGGTAGCAAATTTGGAGAAGACCTACCAAAGACTGTGGAAAACTTCCCCCACAATATAGAAAATCTTAGGTAGGTTCATCATCTCCTAGACCAGGGGTCACCAACCTTTTGGACCTCAGGGACCACCAAATTCATAATTTTAAATCCTAGGGACCACTAACCAGTTCTGTGGGTGTGGCCTAATTTGTGGGTGTGGCTTGGTGGTCATGTGACTGGCTGGGCATGGCTTGTATGTAAATATTATAAGTATTTATATAAATATTGAATTTTTTATCAAAAAAAAGAGAGCAACTTTTACCCAAAATCAGGCAAAGCAGGCAGGCAGATTGAGTTGCTCACAGAATCATAGATTCATCCAGAGATCTATCTGCCATTGGCTAGCTCAGTCTGTCACATAAAATTTGCTTGCAAGCAAGCTCACAAAATTAGCTCACAACACACCATGTATGTAAATATTGATTTTTTTATTTAAAAAGAGAACTTTTACCCAAAATCAGGCAAAGCAGGCAGACAGATTGAGTTGCTCACAGAATCATTCAGTGATCTATCTGCCATCGGCTAGCTCAGTCTCTCAAATTCGCTTGCCATAAGTCTGCACTGAATAATAGAACCTTCAGTCCTAAGGGAGGTTCAGCTGTGCTTAAAAGCAGAATTGAAGATCTAAAGATTATCTAGAAAGCAAGAAATCCAACCATTTCTTGCTTCCTAGCTAATCTAAATCTCCCAGCACAACAGAACAGCTAATGGTCGGAAAAATAGCAATTTAGCAGGCAAGTTTGCCAAGTAAGGAGTGAGTGAGCAGGGAGGATTCCCGCGGGCCATGTGGGCAGCACAGCCTTGTGTGTTCTGCGCAGCCTGGATTAATTGCTTTGGGGGGGTGCTCTGGGAGTGAGATTTCTCTGTGACCCACCAAAATTTTCTTGCAGCCCACCAGTGGGCCACGGCCCACCAGTTGGCGACCACTGTCCCAGACAAGTGGATCCCATTCAGTCCAAGTCCAGATTCAGCAAAAATCTTTTTTTCTTGGCCAGATTTCACGGTTGGGAGGACTTTCCAAATGGATGACTTAGTCTATGGTGCTGAGCCAAATATTTGTTAAACATGGTTTTGAGTAAGCCACATTTGGCTGGCCTCACATATTGTACTAAGCTCTAAATAATGGTGTACAAATTACAATGGCTGGATTCTTATCCCTAAAAGCAAACAAATTTGTGTTCTAGTGAAATGTGTGAACTATTTTACAATGTCAAGAAAAATACTCCAAGCATGTGAGTTGTATCACAGAGTATAAAAAAAGGACCTTTCTCCATGGGTTCAAGGTACCTGATTGGGTCAAGATAAGGCTCTTCTCCCATATATGTATATGTATATGTACCATGTTTCCCCGAAAATAGGATCTACCCTAAAAACAAGCCCCTAAACCAATTTTCACACTTGTGCCTAATATAAGCCCTACCCAAAAATAAACTCTAGTTAAGCCCCACTCACCATCTGGTTGTACAAGGTAGAGAAAGGCACAGATGTAAAAATCGAGCTAGGGTTGTGGGTGGAGCTGCCCCACGTGTCTCGTACCCGCTTACTGTAGGACCACCGCAGCCAGGCCTCCCATGCCCCAACACCTGTCGCGCCACTGCCTGACTTTTTCTGCAGCCGCTTGTGGCCACTTGCAGCAGGATGCCACAGGGCTCATCATGTCAATGCTGCCACTCGTTCTCACAATGGCACAACACACGATGCAGCCTCCTGATGCATGCAGCAGCACTGATGCGACAAGCTATGCGATGTTGGTTGCAAGTGGCTGCAAGCAGCCATTGAAGAAATCAGGCAGTGGTATGACAGGTGTCAGGTGTGGGAGGCATGGCCGCAGTGGTCCTAAGGTAAGACATCCCCAAAAAATAACATCTAGTGTTATTTTGGGTCCAAAAAGAAAATAAGACTGAGTCTTATTTCGGGGGAAACACGGTAGGTAGGTAGGTAGGTAGGTAGGTAGATATAATGGACAGATAGATATGATAGGTAGGTAGTTAGCTAGGTAGGTAGATATGATAGGTAGGTAGATATGATAGGTAGGTAGGCAGGTAAGTAGATAGATATGATGGATAGATAGTTATGATAGGTAGTTAGCTAGGTAGCTACATAGGTAGATAGATATGATAGGTAGGTAGGTATGATAGAAAGATAGATAGATAGATAGATAGATAGATAGATAGATAGATAGATAGATAGATAGATAGATAGATAGACAGAAGGTAGGTAGGTATGATGGATAGATAGATATGTTAGATAGATGTGTGTGTGTACATATATTCATAGATATATGAAACATACTATTTATAGATGAAGGTGGCAATGAGAGCAGCCAGGAGAATGGCAAAGAGGATGGGGAGGATGGTGGCAATGATGGTCGTTTCAATTCTCCGCCGTCTGGGCTTGACAACAATTCTGTCAGGATTTTTCCCTGGTGAAAAACAAATTTATAGTTTTATCATATAATCCTTAGACAAGGTGCCATCTTAGAAGAATGTCCCTTCCTCCAGGACAGGATAGTTTTTGTAATGCCTGAAATATTTCTTTGAAATCAAGATATGCAGGGAAGCGTGAACCTGAATTATTCAGAGAGCACAGAAACACCTCCTCCAACAGGGTAGAACATAACACCAGTCTTCCTGGATTTCTACAGTTAGTCCTTGACTTATGACCACAACTGACTTTAAAATTTCAGTTGCTAAGCAAGACAGTTGTTGAAAGAGTTTTGCCTCATTTTATGACCTTTCCTGCCACAGTTGTTAAGTGAATCACTGCAGTTGTTAAGTTAGTAACATGATTGTTATGAGAATCTGGTTTTCCCATAGATTTTATTTGTTAGATACAGAGATCTCCAAACTTGGAGACCTCTATGTTAGAAGGTTTCAGAAGAGGATCACATAACCCTGTGACATTGCAACCATCATAATTACATGCCAGTTGCCAATCATCCAAATTTTGATCACAAGATCATGAGGATACTGCAACGGTCATAACTCTGAAAAAGGGTCATAAATCACTGTTTTCAATGCCACTGTAACTTTGAACAGCCACCAAACAAATAAGTTGAGGACTACCTGGACTTCCTGCATTTGAAAAATGTATTTCTACCCTGGCAGATTTAGGCAAAATATGCTGCCATCTCTGAGTGTTGGGTGTTAGCAGGTTTCAGAAACGCAGACAGTCCTTGACTTACAACCACAATTGGGACTGCATCTTCCATTGTTCAATGATGCAATCACTAAGTGAATCAACTTTGATTTCATACCCTGTTTTGCTGCGATTGTTAAGCGAATCTGTCTTGACTTTGACATTGACATTTGAAATTGACTTTGACATTGACTTTGCTTGTCAGTGCCCTCTGGGAAGTCACAATTAGCAATCACAAGATTCTAGGACACGTCAACTGTTGCAAATACAGTTGCCAAGCATATGAATTTGGATCACATGACTGCAGGGATGCTGCAATGGTTGTAAGTGTGAGGACCGCTCATAAGTCCTTTTTTCAGTGCAGTCATAACTGACATTGAACACATGGGTATAAGTTGAGGACTACCTGTATTATTTATAAGACGTATGGGTCTTCTAGCTTTTTTCTTCCACTTTTTCAGCAACAAGTAGCTCACATACAACAGTGTGAACTGTTCCTTAGAGGCTGTTTATCCTTTGCAACACTTCCTTGAATTACCATGCAGAATGGCCAACAATATTCAAAAAGAAAATTGCTCTTGTTGTGAAAAGAAAGTAAAATCCAACAGCCAGAATCTCAACAAACAGTTCCAAATGTATGATTAACATCATACATCATAACATAATACATCATACATACATCATAACCTCCCATCCCGTCAGAGAACAATGAAGGCTGGGCAGAATGTTTCCTGCTCATGTTTATTTCACTGCAAACTCGAGCAAGATCCATGCAAAATTTTCTACTCTGTCATGGGAAGTAGGAATAACCTTGAGGAACAGGAGGAAAAGTCATGACCAAGGCAATGGACAGATAAAAGAAACCTGAGTCCAAAGCAGAAATGTAATTTGAGTAAGTGTCTCAGACATGACCCTCCCTCATTCTCATGAAGATAAAAGGATGGGGGAGGCACATGGAGACTTGCAAGATTCTGTTACTTGAACCTTATAATAAAGTCATACTGGCATTCATAACTCTGCCATTCTAGTGTGTTCCACCTTGAAGAACAACCATCAATCTTGCAAGCTGACAGAGGAATTCTAGGAGTTGAAGTTGATACGCATTAAAGTTAACAAGGCTGAGAAACACTCCACTAAACTATAGTCAAACATATCATATTTTGCATCATGAACTAACAGATTAACAAAGTTGGAAGGGACTTTGTACTGTAGGTCATCTAGTCCAACCCACACCCAAGCAGGAGACCCTACACCATTTCTGACAAATGGCAGTCCAATCTCTTCTTGAAAGTCTCAAGCGATGGCGCTCCCACAACTTCTGAGGGCAACTTCTGTTCCATGGGTTGATTGTTCTCACTGTCAGAAAGTTTCTCCTTATTTCTAGGTTGAATCTCTCCTTGATCAGTTTCCATCCATTATTCCTTGTCTGGCCTTCAGGTGCCTTGGAAAATAGCTTGACCCCTTCCTCTCTGTGGCAGCCCCTCAAATATTGGAACACAGCTATCATGTCTCCCCTGGTCCTTCTTTTCACTAGACTAGCCATGCTCAGTTCCTGCAACCATTCTTCATGTTTTATCCTCCAGTCCCCTAATCATCTTGGTTGCTCTTCTCTGCACTCTTTCTACAGTCTCAACATCTTTTTTATAGTGTGGTGACCTCACTTGATCTTGGTTGTATCCCTCTGTTAATGCAGTTCTGCTAATGCAATTTAGGATTGCATTACCATTATTGGTTGCCGCCACACACTGCTGACTCATATTTAACTGGTTGTCCACTAAGACTCCAAGATCCCTCTCACAGTTAGTACTATTAAGACTGGTTTCACCCAGTGAAATTAACTCCAATGTCTAAGGTTGCCCACTCGTGAAGCAACAATGGGGAGTTTTCAGAGAGTTGAAAATAACTAATAGTGACAATAATCACAATATTAAAATTAACCCTCCCAGGGGAGAAAGGCAGACTCCATCTACAATGGTTTTGCTCCTTTTCAGAAAGAAACCCAGCTGAATTTAATGCTTATTTTCAAGTTAGTGTATATGAAATATTACAGAGGTAGGTCCATTGTCTAACCAAAATGAATGGGATTTCAACAGGCTGGACATGTGATAGATGATGCTTGTGGTACCCATTTCTAGTTACCTTGAATCAATGTGATGGGATCAGACCATTTTGATTCTTTTATGATGCTTTTTGAATTCATTGCCAGGAACTTGACCCTAGAAAGAGAAGGCTGTGTGTATTAGCAACAGTGAATGGTGTTCCAAATTTGTCAGCAATTGCTTTTTTTTCAATAAATGGCAATTATTCCTGCCTGATCTTTTTCCCCCACGTGCCCTTGACTTCAACATTCAGTGAGGCTGAGGGAGTGCCGGATTTGTAGTGTGATGCCTGTGACCAGCATTTGGTAAGGCCATTCTAAATTCTACCATTAAGATGAATAGGATTCTTGTCCTGAAAAAATCCCAAATAGCTATGTCACCTATAGACCCCCATTCTCTTCCCACCTTAGCTGCCTTTTAAATGCTGCATTTCAAAATTCTTGGAGGGATGGGGTTGCCCATTAACCACACTGCCTTGCTTGTTAATTTAACTAACAAATTTCTATCCAGCGGCCAATGGTGGGATTGAAATAATTTAACAACCGATTCTCTGCCCCAATGACCAGCTGGGTAGGCATGGCTGGGTGGTCATGTAACTGGGTGGCTGTGGCCAACTTGACATCACTCATGTCGAGGGAGGCCTCACCTTGCCCAGTCTCTCCTTGCCACTCCTTTTCACGCCCGGCCACTCACCTAACTGGAGCGAGTAGTTTTCAAATAAAAAGAATACTTGCCTTGTGCAAATAAATGATAAACATTTTGACTTCAGGTTTGATGCATCTTGCAAAGTATTACTGCTCATTCTAGTCTCCTTTCCTACTAACAGGTCCATGTCAGATTGTAATTTGCTATAGCCTCTTGTCTTTTGCATCATTCTATGGGAGATCATTCTGAAATGTTATCTGTGATGTTTGCAGCTTTACAAGTTTGTTTCCCCCAAACCTGTTTTCGCATGCAATTCTTACAAGTTATTTTGACAATCCTTCCTCCTTTTTAAACAAAGTAATGGTTAAGGTGCTGGTCTAGAAACCAAGAGATTCTTGAGCTCTATGGCTAAAATTAATTTAATAATATAACTTGGATTTCTATTTGCTTTTTAACTATTCATTTAATAATTAAAAAGAGAAATGAAATACAGATGTGAGAAAATGATTATGGAGGGGAGAATCATCCAGTGTTATAAGGCAAAAATAAAATGACCTCATTAAAATCAAGTGCAACTCAGAGCAAGTGTCATTAACAAGAACATCAGCTGTAAAAAGAAGGCAAGCACAGTGGAGAATTGGCAGGGGATCAGAGATTAGAGCAGGCATGTCTGCAAAATGTCCCAAAAAGCCAAGATGGTCATCGGATCAAAATTCTACCTGTTTTTAATGTACATAGCATATGGAGTAGTGCTTCATGGCCACCACCCTCCTAGAATAGATTTTTTTTAAAAAAATTAAATAATCAATAGAAAACTTCCAGCTAAAGCCGTATAAGACTTCACCTTCCTTTTATTCTAGTTTTTGGACCCTCCTTTGAACATGAGCACCAAAACTGACCATTGTCCCTTCATTCTGAGATGGAGAACACATGATGGTGTTGAAAGGTGTCAAAATGCCTTTCCTTTGAAGATTCGATTTTCCCGCTGGGAGAGCTCCAGCGCAAGGATACGGAACAACTGCTTGAAAGCTGGATCTTTTTATTTTTCAGGAAGGTGAGAGATAGCAAGAAGTCTGTGTTCCTGGGCCAGCCACCTTCATATGGTAAATCCCTGGTTTTTTATACCCTTTTCTCCTTTTGTGTGTGTGAATGCTTGTATTTGTATTTAATGTTTCAAATCCTGTCAGGGTTTTTCTTTATTCCCACTGGAGGGCAAACTCCACGGGTGCGGAAGGCAAACTCTGCAGGGTGGTTCGATTGTATTATCGGTTTTTCCTAATCTCTTTTAGCTTTATAATGGTTTTTTATATTTGTTTTGTGGCAATCTCCTATCTGTCTCTTTTGCATTTTATATATTTTTCATGTCTTTTGTCTGTTTGTTTTGCTTATTTGGTATGTCCTGTGTTTGTAAGGGTTTTCTTTTCTTATTTTTCTAGTTTTCTTAATTACTTGGGTTTTTGTCTAAAGAGATTCTTTAATACCTTTTATTTAATTCTTTTCCTATGTAAGTTTGTATTATAGCTGGCCTGCTGTTCCCCTTGGGCTTTTCCTGCTTGAGTGACTACACTGTCTTCATGAAGTTCCCTTTCTACAATGGATAGATTGATGATGGATTGTCCCAGATCAATAAAGGAAGTACCTGTCAATTGTAATGTAAGACCCCACTCCTAAGAGGTCTGTAAGGGGCGTGCATAAGTGCACAATTGTGTCTACTGTTCCTGTCCTATTGTCCCCAATTGCTCATTCTTATTTCTTATATTTAAACATGTTTATTCTTCTTTCTATTATATTGTAAGCATTTGACAAAATAAATAAATAAATAAATAAGTTCTAAAATAGGCAATTCACAGTTTTAAAATAAATCTTCAACTGGATTCCCTTCTCCCAATCGCCTACCACCCATGTGGGCTTAGAATGTGGCTACCAAACCCTTCCTCATTTATTTTCAAATAGGTGACTTGTAACAAGAAATGAACAGGAAATGTAACACAATTACCTTAAAGGCCCTGTCACACTGGCCGACGGATGCAAAACGTTTTAAAAAGGACACAGCAGACGAGAAAAATGTTATCCGTTGTTATCCGCTCTCAAAAGTGCCCCGAATTTGCATGAGCAGAGCGGACAACAATGGAAAGGAACGGACGGGGGGAGGCGTGGGCGGATGGAAAGCGGATGTCCACGGAAGCCTACAGATGAGCGAATGAAGTGGATGGCACATCCGCAAGGTTTCTGGGGAGCACAGCAAAAGCGGATGGGAACGGAAAAGAGCGGATGCAGAGCGGATGGCGACAGATGAAGCGGAGCACAGTGGAAGCCTAGCGGATGCCTAGCGTTCAATGCACATGGGGGAGGATGCATTGCGTCAGCCGCGGATATTAAAGGATGCAGCTCACAAGCAGGTCACCACTTCAACGAAAGACCTGCTTCAGACACAGCTGCCAGCCTGCCAGCAGACAGCCAGAACCCCCACACCATGGGGAAGAAAAGGAAGCCTCTGGCCATCTGCTTCCAGCCGCTGCAAGAGGGACGGGCTACCCTCCACCCCTGGCCCTCACTCTGGTTCTGCTGCCTTCTGCTGCCCGGCTCGCTCTTGTGGGCTGGTGCTTCTGCTGATGCTGCTTCTGGAGGTGGTGGCTTTTGCTGATGCTGCTTCTGGAGGTGGTGTTCTGCTGGTGCTTACTCTGTTGATGCTGCTTTTGGTGTGTGCTTCTGTGGTGCTTACTTGTGGCACTGTCCTGGTGCTGGTGCTTCTGCTGTGCTTACTCTGCTGGCGCTGCTCCTGGTCCTGCTGGTCCTGTGGTGCTTCTGGCTGCGCTAGTGCTCCTGTCCTGCTGGTGCTGCTGATGCTGCCTCTGGTCTGCTGTCCTGCTTTTGCTGCTACTGTTCTTGTTGTTGCTGCTGCTCTGGTGTGAGAAGCCGCCCTACAACCTCGAAGCCCTCTGATGAGGGCCAGATGGCCCTGCCAGAGGGAGGAAGAGGCAGACGCATGAACGGAGAGGAGGCAAATATACATCGAAGAGGAACTGAGGAGGAGGTGCTGAGTGGCTCAGGAGAATGATATCTTTGTGGAAGGGACACGCTCTACCGAGACACCAAAAGAAGCAGGCTGCTTGGAAGAGAAAGGCGGAGAGTCTGGGCTACTTCGGAGGTGCTCCTCAGCTGGTGAAGCACATGCACACCTGGTACGGGAAAGCTGCACCTCAGAAATCTGGCCAGGCCACTGTCAAGCTGACAGACAGAGAGACCTATGTGATGGCCAGGTGCAGCTTCCTGGAGGGTAAGATCCGCACCGAAGGAGCAGCCCTCTCACAACCCTCTCTCTCAGGCAGCCTTGCTGAGAGCCAGTCTTCTTCCGGCAGAGAGTCAGTCCGGTGCAGGCAGGTATCTGTGGAGCGTCCCACGGCGGAGAACCCCTGACAGCTCTATACCCGTGGGGCACGCGGAGGACCCCCTGATGCAGTGGGAGAAAGGAGACGCCACTTCCACCACAGGCACCTGCATTCACCCCAGCTCCACCTCCACAGAAGCAGCAAAGCCAGACAGGAGGGGTCAGAGCCACACTGTCCTGCTGGAGATAGAGACACCATCAGAAGCAGCGTAGACTCCTCTCTCAGGCTGTACACACCGACGCCCAACTCGACACAAGGCCCTTCCTCACCTATGTCAACCAGACCCTCATGAACATGTCGGAACCCAGTACAAGGTGGTGAAGACAGATCACCGATCTTCTTCACAACCCTCCAGTCCAAGATGAACCTGCTCCCACCATTCCAGCTGCTTCCTCCACCCCAGGTGAGTCACTGCTCCAAGGCTTTCCACAGGCCATCACTACCAAGGCTATGGCTACCAAGAGGGTCAGCACGCACAGGCAGCCTCTTCCAGTCCAGCCTCAGGTACATCGTACACCACCGGTGCACCAATGCCACTGATGCCACGATGCCACCACACCACCGATGCCACCGACGCCAAGTCCTCACCCAGCTGCAGACAGACAGCCCACACTACACTTCTCCTTCTCCCCCACAGCAAGCACGGCCTCAGTACATTTGTCATCGGTCTTGGGCTGACCCCATGTCATGGAGGAAGGGCTCTACACTCACGGGGCGAGCCAGCTCTCTGAGAGCTTCCTGCACACCCATCTCTCTGTTGTACTCTCGGGGCCAGACACCCCAATGGGCCTCAGACCAGCACTCAGCAGCATCCACCTCCACAGCACCTGGACCCTTCACCCTGAGACGATGGGAATGCCTCAGATTGACTGAGAGAGTGCCAGAGACTGGGTGGCTACCTGTTGACTTTATTTTTGCTTTGGACACTTGAACTTGGGTCATTTTTCTTTTACAATTTGTTTTTAATAAAGATTATCTTTGCTTCACACATTGCTTCTTTATTTTATTAAATAAATTGGTGGGAAACTTTTAGAAATGTTTAAGCCTTTGCATGCTTGTGGGATGGGCAGGAGAGCTGTGGGATGGGCAGGGATACCTTTGGGATTGGGTAATAGCTGTGGGATAGAATAACGCCAGTGCAAGCATAGTGGGAATGTATGGCCCACCCTCCAGGTGCCACACTATTGCCCTTTATTATCAATAATAATGTAATCATTCATCCACACATTTCAAATAAACACAACTCTTTATTAAGTGCCTGTTCATTGGAGGTCACCCAACATACATGGCCAATCTCATCCGTGTGATGAGACAGACTGAAGGAAACATCCATTAATCATCTATCATCCTGTCTTGCACACTCACTGCTCCAGCTGGGAGTTGCACCAGGGTCTCAGGAGGTTGCGCTGCTTCTTCCCTTCACGTTGAAGCTCGTGTTGGGGCCTTGCCACATCCTTGTGTCATCAGGTTTTGCCTGCCTCCATTTCCCAGGCTCCATGTCCCCATGCCTTTGTTGACGGTCCACGAGCCTGTTTTTGCAAGACTGGAAAGCCCGGATATGAGGTTGCGTTCCAGCCCTCCTTGAGGGACTGGCGTTGTATACCTGGGCATCTGAAAAGCTGACCCGTTGCCCTGAAGCATCGATGTACATGAACTGTACTCTAGCATCGACCATGGCGAAGAGTATGATGCTGAGAAACCTCTGTAGTTGAAATAATGGTACCCCGACGTGGCTGGAGCTTTGCAGGCCACGTGCTTGCCATCTATGCTCCAACAGTGTGGGGAAGTTCCACTTCTGATACCACGCTCTGCAACTTTCTTTCATCTTCTTCAGTGGAGGGCACTGGAGGAGTCCTTCTTGTATCTTCGATGATGGCCTGCACCACTTTGACAACAATTGCATGGTGTTGGATGGCACCTCCAGCCGCACTGCATGCTCCTGTAGGTGGTCCTTGAGGCCAGGTGGTGCAGAGATCAGTGCCACCTTGAGCCCAGGGTCCAGGCTGGGCTGGAAGTTGGTGCTCTGCTTGGTCAACCTGGGTCTCAGCCGCTCCACAACTCGTCAAACATGGCTTGAGGCATCCTCATGAGTTCTGGAATGCACGAGTGTCTTCGTTCCTCAGCTCCACCATCCGCTTGTTGTACAGTCCATTACTTGCTCTTCTTCCCGATCCATCTTTGCACCGAGACACTTCTTGTCCGCCTCCTTTTCTTCCTGTAGAACAGTTGAAAGAGCCTGTAGATGGCTTCGCACTGTTGCAGAACGATGGTGGCTACCAAAGGACTGTGTTACAATCCATGGTGGACATCAATGGATGCGTGGAAGAGCAAGAGCCAGATGAAGGCTGCAGAGTGGTCGCACAAGCAGGGCTGCTGGTCTGAAAGTGAGATCCAGGTGAGTTGCTCCCCCTTTTTATAGGCAATATAGGTTTTCCACTGAGGTGTCCTTTTACATCCTCTAGGCATCCTCTAACATCCTTATATCCAAGAGTAGTCCCCTCTGCGAACGTTTTTTCCGTTTTAATGCTTTGTATCCATGCTACTAACGCTTTGTGTCCATTCCGCATCCCGTTTCGCTTCCTCCTGTGTCGTGCAGAACGGACACGTTGGATACTTTTCCACTCAAAAGTTTTGAGGTAGCCTCAAAACTTTTTGAGCGGATGGAACTCAGTCGACGGATGCTGGACGGATAGAGAGGATGAAAAACAGATGCAGTGAGTACAGGAACGGTTATTGAAATTCGCCGTTATAACCAACGGATGGTAAGTGTTTCTCTCCGTTTTACATCCTCTTTCCATCCGTTGGTGCAGTGTGACATGGGTTTAAGTGACAACATCCAATTAGTCATTCTTGGGGGTCCAAGTTTCTTGGAGAAATAACCCTCTGACAATGAATCCTCTTGGTGATTTACTGCCTTTATTTCCTAAGACAAGCTATTGCAACCTAAATAATTGATTGAATTTTTTTCTTAGAAGAACACATTTTAGATCTACTGTTACAAAACATTGGAAAATTCAAGAACAAAAGGGAGTGTAAATAGTGACATTTACATGTCTTGGAAGCAAAGGTGATTTGCAATGGTAAAAGGCTATGAACAGATTAGTAAAAGGTCTTGATGTAAGTCAGATTTATCTATCTTTTCTTTTCCTCATCTCATGTCTTTAACTTTTTTGGGCTTATTGTTTCTGACTTCTTTTCAATTCTCTGCATAACACTGTTTATCCTGAAAGTTAACTGTGTAATCGGTATTGATATTTTTATGTGGAAAGGGAAAATACATCTTCCTTTGCATCAATAGCATTTAAAGATGCTTAAAGAGAGGAAATGCTTGAGCTGAAAAAAGCAAAGAGCTTTGAAAAATGTCCGTGTATTCAGCTGAGCCACCATTTATTAAGCAATATTAATAGTTTTATTCTTAACAGATTTATCTCAACTGAACAAGATTTGTTCTGAGTAGCAACATTGAGAATGAAGGTTTCAAATGTTTGGATATATACTCGATAGCACATTTTTGTGTGAGAGAGAAAGAGAGAGAAAGTGTGAGTGTGTGTGTAAATGAAACCTCATGTTCAAATTTATTGTTAAAAATTAAAATGCAGAAGGAAGAAGTAAAATAAACAAAGGAAAAAAGCAAATGAAACATTAAAGTGTGGGAGATTTTGAATATATGTGTGTGTGTGTGTGTATTGCTATGTATATACACACACACATACACAACACACATAGGTGTTATTCAGCTGGTTCGGACCAGTTCTGCCATACTGGTTGTGGAAATTTTGAGTAGTTCAGAGGTCCGGCAATACCACCTCTGGCTGGCCCCACCCACCCGCCCCTGCTGTTACCTCTCCTATATTCCCTTGTTTATTTAGCTCAGCTGATTCGCACAGCAGAGCAGATTGCTACACCTCAGCTGAGCTAAAAAAACAGCTCAGCCCACCACTGCTGACAAAAAAGGCAGTTTCGCCCTCTCATAGAACTGGTAGGAAAAAATGTGGAATCCCACCACTGTTGTAAATGCTCCAACACTGGAAGTTTTTAAGAAGAGATTGGATAACTATTTGTCTGAAACCGTACAGTTTCCTTCAAAATCCCTTCCAACTCTATTATTCTATCCTATCCTATCCTGTCAAGCAGAGTTTCTTTAATTGTTCTACTTTGCATCAAATTTGATGTTATCAAATGTGTTCTTTGCTTTCCCCTTCTTTGTCCACTAACTATTCTTAGCACCATTGCCTTCTCCAAAGAATTAGCACACATAAAATGGTGAAAGTAAATCAGATGATTTTTGTATTATGATTTTAACTTCCAGTGATGTGTCTGGTTTTATATGATTTGACACTTCTCTGTTAGTTACTCTGGGTGACCATGGTATATGCCACAATTTATGCCAGCACCACAGTTCAAAGGTATCAGTTATGTATTATGGATATGTATCATTTTGATTTTAATTCAGACAATGAAGAAGTAAGCTATAGAGAACTTCAGGGAAACTTTTAATATTATTTTCTCACCTGTATGGTCCAGGGTGTGGGAGAGGACCATTACAATTTGGCCGCCAAAGATCCGTAACGCATTTAGTTTCCGTCCCCACGCGCAGGAGGGCAATCTCATTGGGGTTTTCTGGACAGGAATAGCTTGACATTGTGACATTCAAAGTCATGTAAAAATGATTAGTGGCAAAAGATTGGTAAGGCAGATCCTTGGGCGACTGGGGATTTTTGAAACTCTTCACAGCTAGAAGGACAAAGAGCAAATGATTATTTCTCCATTCCAACAAAGCTGAAGTTGGGAGTGATGGCTCCATCATGCCTTGTCCACCAAACCATCATCAAATTTTTATACCATTCATCTCACAAAACAAATGACATTGAGTTATGTACAACAGAGCTAACCAACAGTTAACAAATAACAAAGGATTGTTATTGTGGTTATTATTGTGACTAGAAACATTAAAAGCAAAGCTTAAGAAGAAATACTGGGCAAAGGGATGTTAATAATCTCAATATTTTGCCAGTCTCTGGTTGTCCCTGGCCCAGATGGCACAACCAAGTCTTCAGAAAGTCAAAAGTAAAAAAGCAGCATCACTTTAGGGGGAGGACATTCTATAACATGGATGTCACAGCAGAAAAGACCCACCATTTATGACCTACAAAATACAGGTCCTGGTGGATCTGACGGGAGAGGAAGATATCATTGGGGAAATGTGATCTGCCATATAACCCGATCCCTTGCCATGTAGGGCTTTAAAGGTCTAAAACAGCATCTTGAATTGGATTTGGAAACAAACTGGTAACCAATGCTGAGCAGAGATGCAATATGTGCTCTGGTAGAAACACATTTAACTGCCCATGCTGCTGAATTTTGCACCCAAATGAAGAGATGCTCTTCAAGGACAGTCCAGGGGTGGGATTCTACCAGTTCGCACCTATTTGCTAGAACCGGTTGTTAACATTCTATGCAGTTCGAAGAACCGGATGTAAGAAGAAATGACTGGCTTAATCCTGTAAGGAAGGCAGGAAGGAAACATTCTGGTGTTGCTTACAGAAACTGCCTCTCTGTTAACCCTNTGACTTATGACCATTTTTCACTCTTAGGATTGTTGCAGCATCCCCACAGTCATAAGAGGCCGGGCGAGGAGATGCATGCCTTGATGTGAGTGATATTGAGTTGGCCACACCCAGCCAATAACATGACCACCAAGCCATGTCCACCCAGTTTCATGACCACCAAGCCATGCCCACCACCTAAGCCATGCCCACCACCTAAGCCACACCCACAGAACCGGTTGTTAAAAAATTTGAATCCCACCCCTAGGATAGTCCCATGTAGAACATAGTACAATAGTCCAACCAGTAGCACAACGGCACAATAGAGCAAATAAATCACCTGGTACAAGCAGGGAGAATCACTTGGTAACAGGAGAATCACCTGGAACAAGGGAATCATGATAGAAAGGGGGAATACCTGGAAGCCTTCTTTCCATCTTATTCTGTTATTGTTAAGTATATTAAAGCAGGGATCCTCAAACTTTTTAACCAGGAGGCCAATTCATGGTTCCTCAGACTGTTGGAGGTCCAGACTGGGTGGGTGGGCATGGCTAGGTGGTCATGTGACTGAGTGGGTGTGGTGAGGTGGTCATGTGACTCGGTGGGCATGGCCAAGTTAGCAGTCCATTAAACAATACACACAAATTAAACTTTAATTTGTTATGCTCCTGGGGGTGGAAACAAAGTTAGTAAAGGGAAGTGGCTGCCTTGGGGTGTAAAGCCCATGTCACACCGGCCAACGGATGCAAAAAGGACACAACGGCCGAGCAAAATGTTCCATCCGTTGTTATCCGCTCTCAAAAGGGGCAAAAATTTGCATAACCGGAGCGGATTAACACGGACGCGGGGAGGACGCAGGGCGGATGCAAAGCGGATGCGGAACGGAAGCCCAGCGGATGGAAGCGGATGGCGCAACCGCAGGGCTTCCGGGGGGCCTCAGCAAAGCGGGACGCGGAACGGATACAGTGGATGCAGAGCGGGATGCACAGCGGATGAAGCGGATGCACAGCGGACATGCCAACAGTGGAAGCCTAGCGGATGCCTGGCGTTAATTGCGCATGCGGGGGGATGCATTGCGTCAGCCCCCCGGAAAAAACAGAATTAGCTCGAAGCAGGTCGCCATTCAGAGTTAAGACTTGCTGCCGGACGGATTGGCTGCCTTGCCAGTCCTGCCTGCATGTCTGCCTGCAAGCCTTGCTGCCAGCCTTGCTGCCAGCCTGCCTGCAAGCTTGCTGCCAGCCGGTCTGCCTGCCAGCCTTGCTGCCTGCCTCCTGCCACCTGGTTCATGTCCTGCCTCCATTGGGTGCCTGCCTGCCTGCCAGCTTCCTGCACCTGGTGCCTGCCTCCCTGCCAGCCTTTGGTGCCTGCCTTGGTGCCCACCTTGGTGCCAGCCTTGGTGCCTGCCTGCCTGCCAGCCTTCCTGCCAGCCTTGCGTGTTGCCTGCCTGCCAGCCTTGGTGCCTGCCTCCCAGCCAGACTTCCCGCCAGCCTTGGTGCCTGCCTCCCTGCCAGCCTTTCTGCATCCTTGGTTCCTGCCACCTTCCGCCAGCCAGCAACCCCACAACCATGCGGAAGCACAGCAAGCCTCAAGCCATCTGCTGGCAGCCCTGGCAAGAGGGACAGGGCTACCATCCCGCCCCCTGGCCCTCACTCTGGTTCTGCTGGGGCTTCTGCAGCACGGGCTCGCTCTTCTGGGCCTGGCGCTTCTGCTGCTTCTGCTTCTGGAGGAGCTGATGACAAGCACTCCAGCACCAGCCCCTCCACAGCACCTGCACCCTTCAGCCCTGATACTGAGCGACCAAAAGGAGTGCCAGAGACTCATTTTTGTCTTACAGCTTGTTGTTAATAAAGTCTATTTTTGATTCACACACTTGCTTCATTTTTTTTTAAATAAAGTCTTGCTGGAAACTTTTAGAAATGGTTTAAGCCTTTGCATGCTTGTGGGATGGGTTAAGATAGCTGTGGGATGGGTTGGATAGCAGTGGGATGGGTTGAAGATAGCAGTGGGATGGGCAGGGATACCTTTTGGATGGGTAATAGCTGTGGGATGGGTTAGGATAGCAGTGGGATGGATTAGGATACCTGTGCGATGGGTTAATAGCTGTGGGATGGGTTAGGATAGCAGTGGGATAGATAAACCTCCCAGTGCAAGCATAGTGGGACTGTATGGTCCACCCTCCCAGGTGCCACACCTATGGCCCTTTATTATCAATAATAATGTAATAATTATCCACATGTCAACATAAACACAACTCTTTATTAACCCTGTTCATTGTAAGCCAACCAAACATACAGGGAACAATCTCATCGGTGTGATGAGGACAGGCTGAAGGAAGCATCCATCAAGCATCTACCATCCTGTCTTGTCACTCCACTGCTCCAGCTGGGGAGTTGCACCAGTGTTTCAGGAGGTTGCGCTGCTTCTTCGCTTCATGTGAGGCTTTGTTGGGCCTTGCACATCCTCAGTGTCGATCAGGTTTTGCCCTTGCCTCCGTTCCCCAGGCTCCATGTCCCCATTGCCTTGTTGACGGGTCCACGAGCCTGTTCTGCAAGACTGGGTAGCGGTGTGCGCATGAGATTGTGCAGGATGCAAGCAAGCTTCAATGATCCTCCTCACGCGTCTCTGGGCAATGCTGCATGGTGGTGAGAAGTTACCTGGAACCTGTTGGCCAGGATGCCAAAGGCGTTCTCCACCCACCCGTCTTGCCCTGGACAGCCTGTAGTTGAAGATCCTCTTCTTCACGGGGGAGGAGTCTGGAATGTAGGGCTTCATGAGGTAGGTGTGAGGGAGAAGGCGTCATCCCCCACGATGAATTAGGGCACATCTTGCATGTCGGTTGGGCAGGGGTTCTGGATCTGGGAAAACCCACAATGAGGTTGCCTTCCAGGCTCCTCCTTGAGGTGACTGGCATTGTATACCTGGGCATCTGAAGATGACCCGTTGCCTGAAGCATCGATGTACATGAACTTGTAGTCAGCATCGACCATGGCGAAGAGGACGATGCTGAAGAAGCCCTGTAGTTGAAATAAGTGGACCCCGACTTGGTTGGAGCTTTGCAGGCCACGTGCTTGCCATCTATGGCTCCAACGGTGTGGGGGAAGTTCCACTTCTGATACCACTGCTCTGCAACTTTCTTCCATCCTTCTTCAGTGGAGGGGCACTGGAGGAGCTCCTCCTTGTATTCTTCGATGATGGCCTTGCACCATTTCTCTGACAACAATGCTGATGGTGTTGGATGGCACCCTCCAGCCGCACTGCATGCTCCTGTAGGTGGTCCCTGAGGCCTGTGGTGCAGAGTGAAGTGCCACCTTGAGCCCAGGTTCCAGCTGGGCCGGAAGCTGGTGTTTGCCTTGGTCACCTGGGTGTCAGCCGCTGCACAAAGTTCATCAAACATGGTGAGGCATCCTCATGAAGTTCTGGAATGCACAAGAGTCTTCGTTCTGAGCTCCACCATCAGCTTGTTGTACAGTCCGTCCTCTGCTCTTCTGGCGAACCATCTTCGGATCCAGACTCTTTTTGGGTGACTCCTTTTCTTCTCGCAGTAGAGTTCACAGAGCCTGCAGATGGCTTCGCACTGTTGCAGAAGGATGGTGGCTGCGGAAAGGACTTTGTTACAATCCACGGTGGACATGACTGGATGCTGTGGAAGAGCAAGAGGCAGACGAAGGCTGCAGAGGTCTGCACCGCTGGGCTGTTGGTCTGAAAGAGAGATGCAGACGAGTTCCTCCCCCTTTTTATAGGCAGTATAGGTGTCCCTTTGCATCCTTTAGGCATCCTCTAGGCATCCTGTAGATATCCTTAATATCCGAGATAGGTCCCCTCTGCGAACGTTTTTTCCATTTTAAATGCTTTGTTTCCGTGCTGCATCCATTCTGCATCCATTCTGCGTCCGTTCCGCTTCCTCCCTACGTCTGGGTGGATGGAGTTGCGCGGATGCGCAGCGCACGCCTAGCGATATATCGGATGCGTAACGGATGCGTAACGGATGCGTAAGCGGATGCGTAGCGGATGCAGAACGGATGAACTGGATACATTTTCCGCGCAAAAGTTTTAGGCAGCCCGAAACTTTTGGAGCGGATGAAACGTCAATAGACGGATGCTGGACGGATAGAGAGGAAGCCAAACGGGAGGTGAGTACATCGCGTTTTCGAACGGATGTCAAGGTTTTTTGTCTGTTTTACATCCTCTTTGCATCCGTTGGTTCGGTGTGACATGTGCTTAAGTGAGGGATTTTTCCCTTCCTTCCTCCCTCCCCTCCCTTTCTCCCTCTCTTGGGGGGGTGAAGAAATCCCTGAACTGGTACTGGATGGTGGGAATCTGACGTCTGGAGGCCAACAAGTGGTGTGCTGAAGACTAACTGGCCAGTAGGGAAATCCCACAGGTGGCCCTCCTTCTACAATCCAGTCCTCCCCTGCCTACAGTAGCACTCTGCCGGCCAAAACAGGTCCATTTTTGGCCTCCCCTGGCTCCAGTAGCATTTTTTGGCCTCCCGAGGCCTCCATGCATCCCGTTTTTGGCTTCCCTAGCCTCCAGAAGGTGGATGGGAACCAGTGGGTAGGTGGGGCGATGTGGGCAGGGCAGCCTCATGGTCCCGTGCAGGCCAGATTAATGGCTTCAGCAGGCCGTATCCAGCCCATGGACTGTAGTTTGAGGATCCCTGTACTAAAAGGGTAACAACTGGAATAACCAAAGGCCATTCCCTTTGGGACAGCCCATGCTCATTACCCACATAGTCCTGTTTCCAGTGGTTCTGGAAAGTACTGTCTTTTTGATACACATAGTCTTCGAGTTATGACCGTAATGAAGCCTGCCTATCATGGTTATAAGTTGTGATAGTTGTAAAGTGGGTGAGTCATATGGCCAACCCAGTTTTTTAACCTTTTTGTGAAGGTCATTGTTCAAACATGCAGTAGTTTAGTGATCACTGCAGTTGTTAAGCAAATGTTGTGGTTGTTAAGTGAAACTATGGCTCACTATAAGCTGGTTTTGCCAAAAAACAGAAGTAAACATCAGTTTTTGGGAAATACATTGTAAATCATTGTCATATGATGATGGGGCACTGAAACTGGACATTAATGTGGCCAGGTTGCCTAGCGTCCAAAGTACAATTATATGATTGTAGGTGGGAAGGGCACAGAGGTGGTATTCAGCAGGTTCTGACCAGTTCTGGAGAACTGGTAGCAGAAATTTTGAGTAGTTCAGAGAACCGGAAAATACCTCTGACTAGCCTCTTCCTTACCTATTCTCTGCCTCCTGAGTCCCAGCTGAGTTGGCTGGGTCTTCTTTTGTTGCCCTGCACAGGAGAATGGAGCTGGAAAGCAGGTTAGTGGGGTGGGGAGGGAATGGAGATTTTACAGTATCCTTCCCCTGCCATGCCCACCAAGCCATGGCCACAGAACCAGTAGTAAAACCATTTGAATCCCACCACTGGAAGGGCAACTTTGAATCTAGGTCATGAGTAACTTCCAGGTAGATCCTTCGAACAGTTGCTAAGTGGATGGTTGTAAGTTGAGGACTACCTGAAGTTAAATGTGTATACAATATAAATCACTGCTTGTTGTTCCTCTTTCTCATATTCTGAGCTTTTGCCTGCCTTTTGTCCAGCTTTGCCAGTTTACTGTTTTGGTGCTTGCTGATATTTATGATTAACACCAAAGTTATATTGTTTTTTTGGTGTTTAATCTGAGCGGCCTATGTGCTTGCTCTGTTCTGAGATTTTTCTGATTATAAAGTTGAGATCTCTTTTTCTGATTATAAAGTTAATCTGAGAGTGTGCTAGATGCAAACTAATATACTGTACCTGGAAAAAATCCAGGATTTTATTATTATTACTATAATTACAATCAATGTTCAGCCTTCTCTTTTGCAATCCATTGTCAGTGCAAGAATCCTAGACCATTACAACCATAGAGGTCATTTCTGCACATATGGCATGCAATCTTTCCTTAGGATAAAGTAAATTCCCTTAACATCCAATTGAGGTCCAGCCCAGCTGTTTTCCTTAACAACTCTGCAGTTGTTAAGTTCATTTGGGAACAAGTCTATGGACATTGCCAGAGTGAAAAAAATTGGGAATGGGGAGATGGGTTATGTTGTTGCAATGTTGCAATGTTGGAAAGTACACTGCTGAAATATCCAACCCTTGTGGGAGGCTTGTCTCGGAGTAAAAAATAAGATAAAGTTATTGATCTTAATGCAGGCTTAATACCTATTTTAATTCCCACCCTCCTCTAATCCCATTGCTGAAAATCACTGATGTGCTGGTTAAATTTTAATTCACACTGTTGGAAACTGGGGATTGTAATTCCCCATCCAATCCCAGCTGAAGTGAAGTTGGCACTTCCAAAGCTTTATCTAATGGAATGGTCTGCCTTGGAGCTAAACTGGATCATACAGTAGAGACTGTAACCATACATTATCTTTGAACCAAGAATAATCTTTAAAAAGAGGACTGTCCTATGCAAAAATAGCACTTAGCGATAATACTTAGACTTATATACCACTTAACAGTGCTTTACAGCCCTCTCTAAGTTGTTTACAGTTGTTTACAGCCTATTGCCCCCAACAATCTGGGTCCTCATTTTACCCACCTTGGAAGAATGGAAGGTTGAGTCTACCTTGAGCCTGGTGAGAGTCGAACTGCCAAATTGTAGGCAGCCAGCAGGCAGCAGAAGTAGCCTGCAGTACTGTATTCTAACCACTGTACCACCACGGTTCATACAGCTCAAAAAGTACAGCACAGGAATTTAATTTGCACAATAAGGTTACTGACCACATCACCTGGTTTTTATAGAGTTTAACAGGGATTAGTATTTTTCAGTAACAATAAACACATAATCAATCAATCAATAATCTAGTAATTGCATCTATTACTAGATAGGTCTACTGTGATGTAGACCTATTTTTCTAGAAGGGGCCACTTCGTATTGGTTATTCTCTCTCTTTTACAAATTATTACTAGTATAGTGCTAAGAATCGTAACGCACCTTCACTGAGACCCACAACCAGCCATATCTGATCCTTGGGACTGGCAACCTTGTTGAAAACACAATTTGGTTGCTGTAGGACAAAAGTGGAAGCTGTGATCTTCCCTTCCATTTCCTCAGAAGTGAGATGAGGGGTGTAGTCAATCAGCTCTGGAAAAAAAAGAAAGCAAAATTAATTTTCCTCTGCATTCAGGCCCCCCAGAGCAAAAGCTTCTCCATTTAATACTTTCTGCAGTGGATAAATCATCGGAGATTAAAAAAAATGAAAGCATTCTCCTAACACCTCTTGTTTATTGAAATTGTATTAAAAGTAGCTAAGCAGTAAGGGAAGGGAGATGAGATTAAAATCTGAGCTGCGCAGAGAAAAAATTCTTGAGTTTGGAAACTTGAGTACAATAGTTACGTTGAGGGCTGCTTGAAGCTCAAGTCCAAAATACTTAAAATATTTGAGAGGCCTCAGATTTATGTATCTGAGAAAAATGTTTTTCCACTGTTGAGAGACCTTTTTTTTTTTTACCAAAACAAAATGTATTTCCCATGTGCTATTGTTATTGTTGTTACAATATTGAAAAGTAAAATTAAAAAAAATATGTTACAGTATTTTTATTTATTAACTTTGTTTGCCACTCATCTTGGCTGCAAGCCAAGAAGTAAAATAAAAAAAATCCAAGAAGTAAAAATAAAATAAATCTTGGATTGTAAAGAAGAGCAACAAAGATGATAAGGGTCTGGGGCAGAGGTGGTATTCAGCCAGTTCTGACAGGTTCTAGAGAACTAATAGTGGAAATTTCGAGTAGTTCGGAGAACTGGAAAACACCACTTTTAGTTGGTCTCACTCCCATCGATTCACTGCTTCACTGATCAGCTGGGTCTTCTTTCGTTGCCCTGCACAGGAGAACGGAACTGGAAAGCAGGTTAGTGGGGTGAGGAAGGAATGGGGATTTTGCAGTAGATCCTTCCCCTGAGTGGGGTGGAAATGGAGATTTATAGTATCCTTCCCCTGCCATGCCCACCAAGCCACACCACGCTCATCAAACCATGCACACAGAACTGGTAGTAAAAAAATTTGAATACCACCACTGGTGTGGAAGCTAAACTCTAAAATGAACTAGATACAATATGTTTAGCATAACAAGCAGATTGGTTGTCTAATCTGAGCAACCTATGTGCTTGTTCTGTTCTGACTATAAAGTTAAACTGAGAGTGTACCTGGAAAAAAATCCAGGATTTTATTATTATTACTATAATTATAATCAATGTTCAGCCTTCTCTTTTGCAATCCATTGTCAGTGCAGGAATCCTAGACCATTACAACCAGTAGAGGTCATTTCTGCACATATGGCATATAGTCATTCCTATATTATATGATATTGGTCTTCTATTTGAAAGGTTATTACAGGGAAGAGGGGCAGGATAAGAAAAAATGGGTGGAAGCCAGGGGTGGGATTCAACTGGTGTTACTACTGGTTCGGTGAGAGTGCTTGTACAGCATTTACAGAATGCTGTCCAGACAGCTGACAAGCGCTGTTCATGGGTGCGCAGCATTTGAAAACCCTCTTCTTTCCTGCTTTTTCAACCTCAGCTGTGCCTTGTAAAGCAGCTGAGGTTGAAAAAGCAGGAAATAAAGGACAGCCAAGAGTCTGAGCAGGCAGATAGGCCAAACAGATGAACAAAAGATTGTTCCAGTGAACTGGTTCTGTGTCTGCTGCTCTTCAGAGCTACCGGTTCTATAGAACCTGGCCGAACTGGGAGCATCCCACCTGTGGTGGAAGCTCTTCGGAAGGTGAAACAAAGGATAAATTTCTGGACAGTGAGAATGATTTATCAATGGAACAACTTGCCTCCCAGAGAAGAAGAAGAAAAGATTGGACAGCCATTTATCTGGGATGGACTAAGGACTTCTGCTTTGGGTAGGGCTTTGGACTAGAAGAGTTATAAGGTCCCTTCCATTTGATTCTATGCTCCCATGATACCAGTTAACCTTGAAGTGTGAGTAGATTCAATGTGTTGGTCAAACCAGAGACTTGGATCAAACGGAACTAAGGTGAAATTCTGTTATTATTTTTTCCCAAGCATGTACATGTAGTCCTCAACTCACAACAGTTCATTTAGTGACCGTTCAAAGTTACAAAGGCACTGAAAAAAAGTGACTTACAGCCATATTTTCACACTTACAACCTTTGTAGCCTCTCCATGACTACGTGATCAAAATTCAGGAATGTGGCAACTGGTTCATACTTGTGACTGTTGCTGTGTCCCAAGGTCATGTGATCCCCTTTTGCGACCTTCTGACAAGCAAAGTCAATGGGGGAAACCAGATTCACTTAACAACCATGTTACCAACTTATCAACTGCAGTGATTCACTTAACAACTGTGGCAAGAAAGGTTGTAACTTGGGGCAAAACTCACTCAACAATTGTCTCACTTAACACCAGAATTTTGGGGATCAATTGTGGTCGTAAGTCAAGGACTAGCTGTAGTAAAATTTTACCTGTTAGCCTGGTCTCTTTATAACACCTGTACTCAAATGGTTTTCCCTTCTAGATTTGAACATAGGAGTAGGAAGCTAGAGCAGGAAGAAAATGAGTAGTGGTGTTTCCTAATCTACACAGGACAGTCAAAAGGGGGAAAAATTATGGCCATGGCACTGTCATCAAATTCCTGCCCCTTTTCCTGTACAAAGGAGAGGGAATTTGAGTACATTGTGGTGGCTTCCAATCGGTCTTTTTAAAACCATCCCTGTGGACATTGGTGGTTGAGAATAGACTACAATATCTCTCCCCCATTTGTTTTTAGATCATCCCCCATGAGCATGCTGGAGGATGAAGACACAAAATGGGAGACCCTAATGCTTAGTCTAACCCCACCTTCATAAAGGTCAGTAAACGCTAGCATTGCTTTGCATATTTTGAGAAGTGGGCTTTTCCTTGACATCTAATTAAAATGTTGTCGACAAGTTCCTGAGTTAGCAGAAACCTTTTTGTGGCATAAAACATGTTGCTTCTAGGTGGATTCCTATTCAACTTCAGGCCCTAGGTTAGCAAACAGTTTATGTTGATTTATGGGGTAAAGGCATGTTAAAACAGGAAACAGCTGGGTTTCTTGGTTTTGTTTCCTGCCCCTCTCACCAGACATCGCCATTCTGAAGAGAAAGATCTGAAGCAAATACTCCAGAAGATAGACTCAATATACAGAAGGATCTTGACAGGCTTGAACGTTGGGCCCTATCCAACAAAATAAAATTCAATGGTGAAAAAAGGTAGGTTCTACATTTAGGCAAGAAAAACCAAATGCATAGGTATAGTATAGAGCAGGCTTGTCAAACTCCCAGCCCATGCCCAGTTTAGTGAAGGGGGAAAAGGTCCTGATACGTCACATGACAACGCTGTAATAATGTGCGTTTGACAAACCCCTGGTATAGATGCTACCTGGCTCCATAGTAATTGTGAAAGGAATCTTGGAGTCCTAGTAGACAATAACTTAAATACGAGCCAGCAGTGTGTGGCGGCAGCCAAAAAAGCCAAGGCAGTAGGCTGCATTAACAGGAATAGAATCAAGATCACGTGAAGTGTTAGTACCCCGTTATAATGCCTTGATAACACCACACTTAAAATACTGCATCCATTTTTGATCTCCACAATATAAACAAACGTTGAGATTCTAGAAAGGGTACAGAGAAGAGCTACAAAGTAATTAGGGGACAAACACAAACATATGAAGAACGATTGCAGGAACTGGGTATGTTTAGTTTATTGAAAAGGAGTAAAGGTAACATGATAGCTGTGTTCCAATATCTAAGGGGCTGCCAAAAAGTAGAGGGAGTCAAGCTATTTTCCAAAGCACCTGAGGGCAGGACAAGAAGCAATGGGTGGAAACTAATCAAGGAGAGAAGCAACCTAGAACCANAGTCAAGCTATTTTCCAAAGCACCTGAGGGCAGGACAAGAAGCAATGGGTGGAAACTAATCAAGGAGAGAAGCAACCTAGAACCAAGAAGAAATTTCCTGACAGTTATAACAATCAATCAGTGGGTGTTCCAGCACTGGGGGTTTTAAAGAAGAGATTGGATAGCCATTTGTCTGAACTGGTATAGGGTTTCCTGCCTAAGCAGGGGGTTGGACTAGAAGACCTTCAAGCCCCTTCTAACTGGGCTGGGGAAGAGATACATTTGAACACATGGATATACCATCAATTTTAATCATGGACATCCATAGGGAAGAATGGGGGCCATGATGAAATGCGAATGGTGATGCTAGCTTCACTCTTTACACTCAGGTCAGGATGTCTCACACATGTAAATAAGGAAAAAGACATCATGATGTACATATTATTCTGCAAAAAATCTTGACTTGCTCCAGAAACTCTTGGTTTAAAAATCTATCAAAACTCACTGCACTTACCCAAGTGTCTTTTGTGTGTGCATTTAAAGGGAGGGGAGGTTGACTATAAGCCAAGGTTGTAGGTAAGCTTGTGCTGAGATTTACTCGAGGGAAGCTCAGATTGTCAAGAATCATCAGCCAACCATCCATGAGAATCATCAGCCAACCATCCTGTCAGGAGTGAAATTCAACCACCTCGGCCCACCTCGGGAGAGGTAGTAGGGATGATTTGAATTGGTAAAAAAATGCCCTATTGCTCCTGGTTGCTATTACTATTATACCAAGCCACATCCACAGAGCCAGTAGGGAAAAAAATTGAATTTCGTCCTTGGTGGCTGGGACAGCAATAGCACTTAAACTTCTATACCATTTCACAGTGCTTTACAGCCCTCTCTAAGTAATTTACAGAGTCAGTGACATTCTCAAGGGAGGACGCCTGTCAGCTTTAGAAGCCATATTCCACGCTGCCACATAGCCTGAGAGAGTTGGGGTGTGTGTGATTCAAGCTGACAATCAGCCTGTTGCCCCCCAAAATCTGGGTCCTCATTTTACCAACCTCAGAAGGATGGAAGGCTAAGTCAACCTTGATCCTGGTGAGATCTGAATTGCCAAATTACAGGCAACCGACAGGCAGCTGAAGTAGCCTGTAGTACTACATTCTAACCATTGCGCCACCAGTCAAGTATAGCAGTCAAGACTTTGAACACTTGAAGATGGTCTTAGAATACTAAACCACAGTCTTAAGAAAACTGCAGGTATTTGTCTAGGCAATTACCCAAAGTCAACATTAATTTGAAACACCCTGTAATAAATGAAGGTTATAAAACCTTGTTTATTATATCACAAACTATAACTTTAGTTCTCCCTCATAAAAATAGAATAGAAACAAAGTTTATCTGCAAAGAAATCTTACTTTTAAAATAGAAACTCTTTGTCCTTTTAGTTGTTTGAATGAGCATATTACCAAAAAAAATTAAAGAGGACATCAATCAGAAAATTGTCCATATAAATCTAGAGATTCTAGGACATCAGTTAGATTATGATTACCAAATATATTACAAAGATTCTTCATTGTCTTAATTATTAAAGAAGTGGGAACATTTTCAATTGATTGACTTTCAAGTAGCTTTTCCACTTTGCTTTCATCTGTTTTATGTCAAGATCTGCTGAACCAGGTTGTTGTCAATAACAGTTTATGCTATGTATTCAATTAAAATTTCGTTGAAAGTGTAAAAATGCCTTCAAAAATGCCATTTTTTCTTCTTTAGAAACAGAAACTGGAGAATGGAGGGACCTTTTTATAATTAGGTCCTGATTTTTCATCTTACTTTAGGAAAGTCCTCTATGCAAATCAGTGTTCATTCTGTTTCCACCAAATCACTTATACATTGAATAATATTTTCTTTATGAACAGTGAAAAACAGGGGCCTTGTTATTAATCTGTCCATTAAAAGAACAAGTCATAAATAGCAACAGTTGGAAATTGCAGTCCAAAGGCCATGTTCGCACAACATGCTTAATTTGATTGCTGATTTAATTAATTTTCTGGATCAGCGTAATACATTGAACCATATACCCACCACACTGACTGGTTTACCAAAACATTTTTAGCAGGAAATAAATCAATGAAGCTTAGCTTCATGAACATTTCTCCCTTCCCTCCATCTTTCGACAGGTTTCATGCAGAATATTGACACATAGCCAACATCCTTTTCCCATCTACCCTAAAGAATTTGCATTTTGCTGAGGAATGCCTGTTTAGCCTGAGGATGTTCGATGAGAGACATAGCACTTTATCTATTATACCTTCAATTCCAAATGAGGATTTCATTAATTTCCCAGGGAATCGACAGCCAAGCAACAAGCCTCTTACCTTCTGCATACACAGCATGGATTGTTATCCCAATCAAAAGTACCATGGAGACTGCCAGCACGTCCATCATCTTGTCTCCTTCTCTGTCCTGCAAAAGCATCTGTGCAAAAGTTGAATAGAGACGTTTCTTTCCCCCCTTGCCACCTCACTTGTGGTCCTGCCTTATTAGGCCTCGCCCACACATCTCATCCATTTTTGGAACTGCCATGTATTCTTCCCCAATGGAAAGGGGCAAGGGAGGGCTGGCAGCAAACAGGTAAGGCTAGTTTTCAAGAGGAAGAGATAAATTGAATGTGAGCAAGCAAGCAAATCCACTGGAACAAAGAAGTCAATAGGGAGGGGAGAGTTGTAAAATGTCTCACCTGGACTGGCATTCTCTGGATGCCACTTAGAGGTGATTTATTTCAGGAAAAGAATGAAGGTGTATGTTCTTTGTCTTGGAGATCTTGAATTGAAAGGGTAGGGATTTACTGTGGATATGGATGTGTTTCTCAAGATGCAGCATGTTCCATGGGTTGGCCTGGCATTAAGTAGATAAAAGAAAACCAGTAAAGTTTGTTGGTTAAAGGACTGGACTAGCACTAGGAAAACCAGCTTCAAGTTGCCCTAAATAAATCACTTCTTTTCAGCCCAACCTATCTTGGTGTTTTTATTTTGAGGACAAAATGAAGAGAGAGGCTGCCTCTGAGACTCTGAAGGAAAAGAAACAGAAGTAATAAAATTTGTAAATTAATGAATATTATATATCCCCAAGCTGAAGTGCTTTTCATCTATCTTTAAGCTGGCAAAAAATTGCGCTGGCATGAAATTTGTTGTCTCCGCTGCTGAGCTTTTTGCCTCTGTAAACTCCATTTCAAGTCCCTCAGCCACCTGACTTCCCCTTGGATGTCAAAGCTTTATATATATTTATACATCTGGGACTGTCCTTGGATGGTGTTGAAGTTGTGGGAAAATACTGTTTTAATACATGCACAGCAAGGGACAACTTAAAGCTGCAAAAATAATAAAATGAGCAGCCCGTAATTAACAGGCTACTAAAATTAATAAAATGAAGGCAACATCAAGAGGACCTGGCAGAAAGAGATAGCTTGTCTCTGTCTCTGAAATTTCCAATTCTTTACACTGATTTTTATTGCTTGTTTAATCTTCATTTTAAATGATATCATGGGCACTGAGAGGAATTTAACCCTCATCAGTATGTCTGACCTCTTTTTAGTGGAAGGTTGGGAGATGCCTCCTCAAAGAGATTTATTACAGGAGCTTTGGTGGCACAGTGGTTAGAATGCAGTATTGCAGGCTAATTCTGCCAACTGCCAGGAGTTCGATCCTCACCGGCTGATTCAACCTTCCATCCTTCCGAGTTCGGTAAAATGAGGATCCAGATTGTGGGGGTCAAACTACAGAGCAGTGTAAAGCACTATGAAGCATTATATAAGTATAAGTGCTATTGCTAAATGCTATTGCTATTATATGATAGATGATTGCTTACAAATATGGAGAAGACGGACAAGATTCCTTTAGTATTAATGGCTGTCCATAGAAATGGGCTAAGCATTCCCTGCTTGGTTTTTGTATGGTTGTGTCTTTCCTTCTCGATTGGTACAGGTAGCTTTCTACTTACAACAGTTCATTTAGTGACCGTTCAGAGTTACAACTGCACTGAAAAAAAATGACTTACGACCATTTTTCACACTTACAACATTGGCAGCATTCCCATGATGACATCAGATGCTTGGCAGCTGACTCATATTTATGAATGTTGCTCACGTGATCCCCTTTTGCTTGTCCCCTTTTGTGACAAGCAAAGTCAACGGGGAAGCTAGTTTCACTTAATAACCGTGTTATTAACTAAAACACTGCAGTGATTCACTTAATAAGTATGGCAAGAAAGGTCATATAATGAGGCAAAACTCACTTAACATATGTCTCACTGAACTGCAGAAATTTTGGACTTAATTATAGTCATAAACAGATAACAGATAATCAGAGTTGGAAGGGACCTTGTAAGTCATCTAGTCCAATCCTTGCCAAAGCAGGAGACCCTACCACCATTTCTGACAGATGAGAGTCAAATCTCTTCTTGAAAGCCTCAAGTGATGAAGCTCCCACAACTTCTGAAGGCAACTTCTGTTCCATTGATTGATTGTTCTCACTGTCAGAAAATTTCTCCTTATTTCTAGGTTAAATCTCTCCTTGTTCAGTTTCCATCCATTGTTCCTTGTCTGACCTACAACTTTAGAAAATAGCTTGACCCCTTCCTCTCTGTGGCAGCCCCTCAAATATTGGAAGACTGTTATCCTGTCTTCCCTGGTTCTTCTCTTCCCGAGACTAGCCATTCCCAGTTCCTGCAACTGTTCATCATATGTTTTAATCTCCAGTCCCCTAATCATCCTGGTTGCTCTTCTCTGTACTTTTTCTAGAGTCTCAACATCTTTTTTATAATGTGGTGACAAAAACTGGATGCAGTACTCTAGGTGTGATCTGACTAAGGCTATATAGTTACTAAGGTACTATAGTTATAGGTACTAAGGGTATTAGTACCTCACTTGATCTTGATTGTAAGTCGAGGACTACCTATACTGGACCATGGAGGAAGAAAGCGGAAGAATCCTGGGAAGGAGAGTAGAAGAAGGAAACCTTTATGAGAGGAGGTGTTGGGGACCAGAAGGAACTGTAATCCACCCCTCCCAAAACCAGGACTGTCTGACCTAACCTTCATTTCATCACCATCATTAAGGAGCCTTTCCCAGTTCAGAGTTCTCCATGGCTAGTAAACAAACTGGCTCAGAAGGATGGAAATAATATTCCTGCACACCTGAAAGACCAAAGATTGGGGGAAATTGCTCTACAGGTTTGAAAGCCTTGCAAGAGAACCATATTTGAGGAAGGAAAGCAAACAGGGAAACAAAACTGGCAACGCAATGCTTTGACAATGATAAGGTAAAAGTAAAGTTCCCCTCGCACATATGTGCTAGTTGTTCCCTACTCGAGGGGGTAGTGCTCATCTCCGTTTCAAAGCCAAAAAGCCAGCGCTGTCTCGAGACATCTCCATGGTCATCTGGCCAACATGACTAAATGCCTAAGGTGCATGGAACACTGTTACTTCCCACCAAATGGTTCCTATTTTTCAACTTGCATTTTTACATGCTTTCGAACTGCTAGGTTGGCAGAAGCTGGGACAAGTAACGGGAGCTCACTCCATTATGCAGCACTTAGGGATTTGAAATGCTGACCTGCCAACCTTTCTGATTGACAAACTCAACACTCTGCCAGCACGATATGGCCCCTATTATTTTGAAGGACCTGTCTATGGAGATTCTCAATCATCCAGATTAGGGTTGTTTCATATGGTTGTGATGGACTTGAAAAGGAAAGCACCTTTATTTTGAAGGAACTTTAGAGCAAATATCATCAGTGGGTTCCAATTCACAAGTGAGTCAGCTTTCTTTTCACTGTCCCCAGGCCCTCTCTTTCCTTGCTCTCCTCTCTTGGGCTTAATTCACATCACTGTGCAGAAAGAGGTGAGACTCAAGTATAAAAACTCAAGTATTCTGCATCATACAATAGCCACTCAGATGCCCTCAGGAGGGTAATAGTTTGCTTTCTCTGTTGTTTCATAATGCTAGTCTATTAAGCATATTGTTTCTGATTTTTGAGGCCAGAATTAACTAATGGATTTGCCACAATGCAGCTTTCATCGAATTCTCTCCTACCTGTAATGCATCTGGAAATGAATCTGGCTAAAGAAGTCCTTTTCTATATTTCAGTTCCTTCCTTTGCTTTGGCCAAAGTGTGGCTTGATATTTTCACTGGACCATGGATGAGTTTCCCAGCTTCTAAAGAAGCCCCCCAGGACTGGTTTAAAAAAAAAAAAAACAAAGNTAAAGAAGCCCCCCAGGACTGGTTTAAAAAAAAAAAAAACAAAGGAAGAAAGCACAATGGTTTTGCCATTTTTCTATACCATAGGCCAGAAGGAGAAAGCATCAAGATTAGAGGTGTCAAACTTGCGGTGTCACAGTGGTGTCACATGATGTATTGGGACTTTTTTCCCCTTCACTAAACAAGGGCAGGGGTGGGGCCAGCACGTGAGGCATCCAGCCTGCGGACTGTGAGTTTGACACCCCGATCTAGATCAATGTTTCTTAACCTTGGCAACTTTAAGATAGTTGCCTGGGCAATTCTGGGAGTTGAAGGCCACATAATGTAAAATTGCAAAGGCTGAGAAACACTGGTCTGGACTGTGGTCAATTTCACTTGAAATCTTGTCAATTTCATGGATCAAAAAAGAGGTACATCTTCGCACTGTTTCATTGAATTTTGTTAAAATTGGCCGTGGGGGAGGTGACCAGAGACAAGAAGAAAAGTGGATTCCCACCATAGCTCCAGCAGTCATTTTGGGTGGAGGGCTTCAGTTATAGACGATTGAAATTTGGCACACAAATTGAAGACTAGTGGGGTTCGAGCTGGCATAAGTCAGAAAATGCTACGTTTGATGCAGAGTCAAAAAACTCAGGCAGGGCCAGCATTATCTGCTGGCTGGGGAATTCTGGGAGTTAAAGTCTACATATCTTAAAGTTGCCAAATTTCAGAAATGGTGTTCCAGTCCAAACGAGTAGGTAATAAAGTTTACTCATCCAAACACTGATGCTATTATTATCAAGAAGCATACATACACTTAATAAAAAGCCAATGATTATTTAAAAAATACCTGAATAAAAATATATAATACCTGCAACAACATAGAGATCAATCAGCATTTCAAAGACCAACAGTGCACTAAGAACTAGTAATGTGATGTACCCTCAACAGCTGGCAAACCTACAGTGTTTGGATGCAACTGGCACAGCTTCAAAAGAAGAGAGTTTCATAGCAATGGTGCCATATCATCAAAGGCCTTCTTGGCTAATTGTTCCCTGGCCATGGCCATGTGATACAGGCTTGAAAAAAAAAACCCCATTGAATTGAATTAGCATAGGGCATGATAGATGCGCAGATGCCCTCTATATGTGGGGTAAAATAGCATCACCGAATTGTGACGGTGGAGCTGAAAAACAAATTATCCAACACATAGTGACATGGTCAAAATAGAGCCTATAATGGAGATGTTGCTGATTTCCTGGCTGTGACAAATGAAGTAAACAACTATATAAATGTATATTAGATATATATTTGTAATCTTCCTATTAAGATTTCAAATTTTATATTATATGTTTTGTATTTTACTCCGTGTTCCTTTTACTAAAATATAATGTGGATGTGCCATGTGATAAATACCAGTAAATACTGTGGAAAGGGAATTTCATGAGGACAGTGGTGTCACCCAAGCAGGAAAAGCCCAAAGGGAACACCAGCCATAAAACAAACTTGCATAGGAAAAGAAATTTAATAAAAAGTATTGAAAGAAGCCCCCTAGACAAAAGCCAAGTAATTAAGAAAGCTAGGGAAACAAGGAAAAGAAAACCCTTACACAGGACATGCCAAATCAGCAAAACAAACAGACAAAAGTTACAAAATAAATCACAAAGGAAACAAATAGAAGATTACTACAAAATGAATAGGAAAAACCATTATAAAGCTAAAAGAGATTAGGAAAAAAACGATGATACAATCAAGCCACCCCGCAGAGTTTATTTTCTGCACCTCGCTAAGTTTGCCTTCTGGCGAAAAAATAAACTCTGACAGGATTTTAATATCTAAAACATTAAACATTAAACACTAAATGAACATTTATACACAAAGGGAGGAAAAAGGTATAAAAACCAGGAATTTACCATTCGAAGTCAGCTAGCTAGCCCCAGGAACGCGGCCACGCTGTCTCTCGCCCTCCTGAAAATAAAAAGATCCAGCTTTCAAGCAGTTGTCCGTATCCTTGTGCCGGAGCTCTCCCAGCGGGAAAATTCAAACCCTCGAAGAAAGGCACTTTGACAGCCTTTCTACAATACAATAATTTTTTTTTGCAGAGTTGTGAAAGGACAGACAGATACATAATAGGACACTCCTACGCCGTATTTATTTGTCTTATCGGCATCTAAATTCGCACCTATTCGCTAGAACCGATTGTTAACATTCTAAGCAGTTTGGAGAATTGGTTGTCAGAAGAATTTCCTGGCCTAATCCTGTAAGGAAGGCAGGAAGGAAACATTCTGGTGTTGCTTACAGAAACTGCCTATCTGTTAACCCTTATTACATTCTTGGCAGGACTAGACTTCCTGTCTCGGGAACTTCTCTGGAGTTATTTTTCCCTCCTTTGCTGGTACTTTGCTTGTGTGGAGTGATCATTCAAAGTTACAATGGCACTGAAAAAAGTGACTTATGACCATTTTTCACACTTATGACTATTGCAGCATCCCCAAAGTAATGAGAGGCCAGGCAAGGAGATGCATGCCTCAATGTGAGTGATGTTTAGTTGGCCACGCCCAGTTAGTCACATGACCATCAAACTACACCCACCACCTAAGCCACGCCCACAGAACTGGTTGTTAAAAAAATTGTATCTCACCCCTGAAACAAGGTCCATACTTAAAGTTATCAAGGTTTAGAAATGGTAATCTAAACAGCCATATTGCCAGCACTTGCAGAAGGCCTGTGAGAGTCACACAGGTACTGTGGAAAATGGAGAGAAACCTGCTAGAGGAGGAGGGCAGGTAATGGGGGAAATATGTATGAGCCAACAATGCAAAGCCAGAATCTCTGGGAAATATGTATGAGCCAAGGCTTGGCTCCAACCCAGCTGATCTTAGAGCTAACCTCATATTAAGATACAAATAGTCCTTATGAACACAACTGGGACCAGAATTTCCATTGATAACAAGATGATAGTTAAGTAAGATATGCCTGATTTTATGACCATTTTGAGAACTTCGCCACTTCTACTTTACTAGGATATGACTAACAGAAAATATATTTCAGATCAGTGGTGGGATTCAAATTTTTTTACAACCGGTTCTGTGGGTGTGGCTTGATGTACATGACTGGGGAAAGATCCTGCAAAATCTCCATTCCATCCCCACCCCATTAACCTGCTTTCCAGCTCCATTCTCCTGTGCAGGGCAACAAAAGAAGACCCAGCCGATCAACTGGGACTCGGGAAGCAGAAAATAGATGGGGCGGGGCCAGTCAGAAGTGGTATTTGCTGGCTCTCCAAACTTCTCAGAATTTCTGCTACTGATTCTCTGGACGGGTCAGAATCTGCTGAAAACCACCTCTGTTTCAAATGCTTCTCATCTCTTTTGGAAGACTAATGTAAATTGAGCCTTAAGTTTCTCACAAGTGGATGCCCATTCTAAATGCAATCCCCACCTCACATGAATGCATATATGAAATTCCTCCAAGGATGCAGGAAGAGAGAGGCACTCTTCTCGATGGTCCACTAAATTCAGTGAACCTCAACCGATGTTCAACTTTGCTCCCTGCTAACCATAAGGATCAAAGCAACATGCCATTAAATATGAGATGGGCAAATTTATTAAATAAAGACCCAGGGATATCTCAGAGAAGGAAATTAGCATTCTGTCTTCAATTCAACAGGTCTACAACAATATACATTGATCCGGAAATGATGACAGTTCTCAAATACCACCCTTACATACTTGTGTGCTGATTCTGGTACAAGTATGTAAGTTGCAGCATTTCTGCATGTCTCATCTTTGGTGTCCTCCCTATGAATTCCTCTGTCTTAACTGAATCTAAATTTATCTATGTGCTGTGGATGCAAGGTGTGTCCAGGTTGTGTGTATGTGTGTTTATATGCATCCCAAAAAATCAAAAGGTCAGTCATGACTAAACCATAAAGCCCTCCCCCCTTGCACATGTGTGCAATCTTAATACGTGTATCAAAAGAAAGGACTTTGATGGTGCAATCATGGTTGCCTTCTTGACTTTTTTGACCCGATCACCTTGGCTTCAACAGGTTGATGCATGACTTTGGGAGATCCTTCTCTCAGCTGCTGATGGCATCAGACTAACTTCCATTGTTTGAGAGACATTCCAAGTTGACACCACTTGTGTGAATTATGGAGTTCAGGAGAGCGGCAGAGGTCAAAGTACTCGTAGAGAAATATTTCTCTGCCATGGCGACTTTAAGATGCCTGGACTTCAACTCCCAGAATTCCCCAGTCAGCATTCCATTCTGGGAATTAAAGTCCAAGTTTCTTCAACTTGTCGTAGATTTGTCGAGGTTGAGAAACACTGATATATATATAGTGTTGGAAGAATTATCCTTCTGGGTTCAGTTTCAAGTGTGGAAAAAGACACTGGAAATATGAAGGCTGTTTGGAAAGATGGTTTAATGGTGGACAGGACCACATGGCCTAGAGCTCCAAAGAAGGAAGGATGATCACATGCTCCAAAGTGAAAAGAGAAGATCAAGAAGGGCCAGCCAAGATGCTGAGAGACCCTTATACACTCTCTGTTGGGCCCCACCTTAGTGTTTCCTGTTCCTGTGCAAGAAATGTATCCCATTGGCTGGGTTTTTAGACAGTTTGTAGGCTTTCCTGAGTTCCAGGCTTGGTTGAGCCTTGCTGGATGATGTTGATGCACTGAAAGGGCTCTTGGGCAATTGCTTTTCCTTTACCTGGAGATCTTTGTTATGTAAAGAATTCTGGCCCAGGCCTTAATGGCCCTCCCATTAACAAAGGAGGGGGTGAGCTTCTGCTTCTGAGGTATTTCTGCTCTTGAGTTTCTACTCTTTTTAGAGGAAATATTCTGCCTTTTTAATATTTCCTTGGATATTTCAATTTTCTAGGAGAGGGCTGGGTGCTAACTTCCTATAACAGTATATATTTGCCTGCCACATTCAAAGTAGACTTCATTTATTGCATGAAATGCTCTCATTTCAATAAAGAGTTCTTTCCCCCTTCACTAGGATTTATTAAAAAAAATCATTTATAACCAAAGATAAAAATTCCATACAGATTTGAAGCAAGCAAATGCCAAATGGAGGGGGGGGGGGTTGCATCTTTTTTGAGCATTCACTCCATACGGCAACAAAGTCAACATGATTCATTGCAATTTGGGGTTGTAGAGAATATTGTTTCAAGTCATAAGGTTGTCTTAAAGGGGACTTCTAATGTGGGCCAAGAATACTGAGATGTCCATATCTAGATTATGATGGATTTGTTATTTTAAAAATGTGTTTAGAAAAGAAATTCTTTCTATAGTCAAATACAATAGCATATGGGGACTTGGGAAAGACATGAGACATAAAACATAAGATTTAAGATGGATCCACCTTCGATAAATAGAGGCAACTCACCTATTGAATAATTTCAAAAAAACCCTGAAAGTGCCAGATTATTGCCAAATGCAAGCTCTTCCTTTTCTGGGTAAAGAAAGAGAGAGGAGGTGAGGCTGAGTAGTGAACTAAAACAGTATTTTCGTATCTCTTTTTCAAATACCTGATAGGATGTCACCTAAAACATCAAACCATATTTTTGCCTTGCTCAAAAGTTTTGGAGTTATTTGTAAAAATGATTAAGGTGGGACATAAGTAAATAGAATAAAAATACTAAATGTTAAGTTATAGGGGGAAAAGGGTTCTGATTAAAAGCAAAGGAAAAAATTGTCAACAGAAACAGGAACTCTTTGACAGGCAAAACTAGTGACCCAAAGAAATTGATGTCTCTTCTTTGTTTGATATTGATGTATTCAAGCAGGGGCTAGATTGTTCTTGCTTTGGATTTGATTTGGATTTCTACAGTGAGCAGTGAATTCCAACTTTATGAGTGTGTGTGTGTGTGTATGAGAGAAAGAGAGAGAGAGAGAGAGAGAGATGCTACAGAAAAGGAATGGAAAGGAACACACTTGCCCATTGTTCAACCTTGGGTCAAGTGGTTTCATAAATAGTTTCTAGTTCTATTTCTCATGTAACAGAAGACATATGGGGAGTGGCAATTGCCTTGAAGTATGCACGTCAACTGTGCTTCAGGATTCAAATGAATATTTTTCATGCAGGATAATCATTACTTATCAATTCAGGCACAATCCTAAGAATTATTTCCGGTTTCAGTGGACAAAAATAATCTCCATTTAAATTGCAGTCCATATCAAGACTTGTTCCAGGGTATGCTTCAGTTAATATCCTGCCCACCCCCCCACCCCCACCTCTCAAAAATGTCCATGGAGGGTTGAAAAACTTAACATTTAAACTTCATTATGTCCAAAAATCAGCATAGAACAAAAAAGTATAGAAAATTGAATTGAATTGAATTGAATATGTACTTTATTGGATCAAGTGTGATTAGACGCACAAGGGATTTGTCTCTGGTGCAGAAGCCATCTGGTTCCCTTTCCCCATTTTATTTTATTTTGTTAAAAACTAATCAATGAGAAACACCAGGTTGCACCACAAATATCACATGTGTCTGGCCTGTAGGCAAATGGCCCAGGCAGTTGTTTGCTATGGTCATATACTGTAACACACTTAATCAGGCTACTGAATTGATTGAAACATAAATTAATGAAAGATGGTGGCTTTACACAACATGCTAAGCCAATTGCACACCCATATACACACACCAAGATTGACATTACATTCAGCATATTTGGAGAATAGCTGGTGTGTATTGCTTTTCTAACCAAAAGAATCACTTTTTCTTTAAATCAACAGAGGAGATTATTACTGCAAAATACACCAAAACTTCATATATATGTGTGTGTGTGTGTGTGTGTGTGTGTATGTGTGTGTGAATGTATGTATATATCTATATCTATATCTATATCTCTATCTCTATCTCTATCTCTATCTCTATCTCTATCTCTATCTCTATCTCTAATCTATCTATGTATCTATCTATCTATCTATCATTATCTATCTATCTAATCTATCTATCTCTATCTATCTATCCTGCTCAGCTTCCTTCGGTATTATCCCACGTCATTGTAGTGCTTTTAAAGTTGTAGCAACGTTTCAGCAGAATCTCATCTGCCATCATCAGGCCGTCTGTATTTGAGTTTGTTTGTGGGTCAGGCTATCACAGTCTAACTAGCAATAGGCTAGCCTCAAATTTAAAACCAACGACTGTGAGAGCCTGACCCACATACAAATTCATACAGAAGCCTGATGATGGCAGATGAGATTCTGCTGAAACGTTGCTACAACTTTAAAAGCACTACAATGCTTTGGGATAATATCCGAAGGAAGCTGAACAGCACACATGTAAGTACCCGCGAAAACTTAAAAAAACGCCAAGACCTGCATACCTCTACCCAAATATATATATATAAAAATAAGGGACTGAAATGCATCATACTCCCTATTTTAACCTGGGGGGGATGAAAAAATAAACCCAGAGTTGACATTGCATTCAGTAAAAATGGATTCCTTGTAAATGGAAAGCTGGAGAGATCTATCACATGGCAAATTAAACTGGAGGCAACTTGAAGGTAGCAAAAACTTGGTGCCCCACAAATGATGCCTTTCACACTTCTGCTGCTTGTGTTGCTTTGGGGAGGGGCAGTTTGCTTTCAGGTCTAATTCAGGGTGTTGGTTATGACCTTTAAAGACCCACGCCTGGATGAATGTGATATTTATATGGTTTTTGTTTTGTGTTGTAACTGTACAAAGAGTCACTTTGTGAGTGACATGGGTGATCTCCAAACTTGATATGTGTATACATAAATGTTGTTTTCATTATAAAGAGAATAAGGCGCCATTTATGAATCTCTGTTGTTCTCCTCAAAGATGGGCTTTCACTCAATTGTGGGAAAGACTCCAGAAAGTAAAGTCTCTGATATAATATGTTTATCACAGAAAATGATTTCTGGAGATTTTATTTTATTTTTTGCTTTGGCTTGTAAAGGTGTACTATTAAAACAAGACAATCCACTGATTTGAAAACATGTTGAACAAGAGATATACAGGTATACACAGTCACAATGGAAATATGTACAGAATCCATTGCCCTCATGATTCATACATATAGAAACATCAACAAAACCTAACATATTATGTTAGGAGAATAAGCATCTGATTTATTTATTTTGTTTATATCTTGCTTTATTTCTGTATGTGTGACACACATAATGTTCCCACCTCCTATTTTGTCTACAACAGCAGCCCTGTCAGGTATGTTGTGAGCTACAATGACCTGCCCAAAGTCATCCAACTGACTTTCATGCTTAACGAAACTAGACTAGCATTTTCTGAATCTCGACAACTTTAAGATATATGGGCCAACTCCCAGAATTCCTCAGCCAGCATGCCAGGTTGGGAATTTTGGGAGTTGAAGTCCACACAATGTAAAGTTGCTGAGTGTAAGAAACACTGCCCTTGAAGTCTTGCCCTAAGCCTGTGATGGCCAACCTATGGCACCCATGCTGGAAGAGGCATGCAGAGTCATCTCTGCGGGCACCTGAGCCATCACCATAGCTCAGTTCCAATGCACATGTGCGCACGCCTCCCTCCAGTCAGCTGATTTTTGAGTATCTGCCATGCATGTATCGGGGGTGGGGTGCATGTGGGAGACACGTGTGCATGTGCGGGGTTCAGGGAAGCATGGAGAGCATGCATACATGCATGCCCAGGGGGTCAGGGGGAGCATGGGGGGTCATGCACACAATGCCATATGAATGCACGTGTGTGCATGTGCACACTTTCGGCACACGACGACAAAGAGGTGTCTGGGAATTAATGTTCACACATCTTAAAGTTGTCAATGCTGAGAAACAGTAATCTTGGCAAAAGATGGGAGTTTGGAAGCAGCCATATTGCCAGCACTTGCAGAAAGCCTGTGAGAGTCAGTTGGCAGACCCACACAGAAACTGGAGGAGGAGGGCAGGTAGTTGGGAAAGATGTATGAGCCAACCATGCAAAGCCAGACTCTTGTGGTTGCCCAAGCAAAGGCTTGGCTTCAACCCAGCTGCTCTTAAATCCAACCTCATATTAAGGTACAGGTAATCCTTCAGAACACAACGGGGACCAGCTTTTCCATTGCTAAACAAGACGATTGTTAAAAAAGTCATGCCCAATTTCATGAACTTTCCCCCCCCCCCCANCCAATTTCATGAACTTTCCCCCCCCCCCCAGTTGTTGAGCGAATTATTGCAGTTGTTCGGCATATCACACAGTCATTAAGCAAATCTGCACCCTTGATTTTGCTTGTCAGAATAGCAATAGCACTTAAATTTATATACCCCTTTACAGTGCTTTACAGCCTCTCTAAGCGGTTTAAGAAGCTGGCTGGGAAAGCTGCAAATGATGATCATAGGATCCCAGGATACAAATGCAACCATCATAAATATACACCAGTTGCGAAGGGCCTGTATTTTGATTACACAACCACAGGGATGCTGCAACAGTCGTAAATCTGAGAACTGGCCGTAAGTCACTTTTTCCAGTGCCATTGTAACTCTGAATTGTTGCTGAACAATTGCAAGTCAAGGACTACCTGTAAATGCATTTCCTGACTGGGCAGAGCCAGCTTTGATTGTATGACATCCTCTTGGCCAGAATTCTACAAAAAGCCAAGGAGATGACAATGCATAAAGCATTTATTGCATGTAGCAGCAAGCAATAGCAATAGCACTTAGACTTATATACCGCTTCACAGTGCTTCACAGCCCTCTCAAAGCGGTTTACAGAGTCGGCCTATTGCCCCCAACAACCTGGAAGGATGGAAGGCTGAATCAACCTTGAGCCTGGTCAGATTCAAACTGCCAAATCGTCGGCAGCCGGCAGTCAACAGAAGTAGCCTGCAATACTGCACTCTAACCCCACTGCACCACCAAGGCTCAATAGGTTGTGGGTGTGACTGGGGGGTCTGACTGCCATGGAAAGACATAGAGATCCAGTTAGGGGACTGTTGGTGTAGTTGTGGGCTTTATGAAGACTAAGGGGTGAGATGAGGGCCAGGAATATCTGCAGCAGGTGGTGGAGAAGGGGGCACAGGTGGAGCAGGGGGAATGTGATGGGTGTCATAGCGGCTGCCTTGGAAAGGCTGTGGGGCCTGCTCCTCTTGGTTCTCAGGTGGACCATGGCGCCAAAGCTTGAAGCTGTCAAAAAAAAAAAAAAGAAACTGGCTTAAGTAGGGAAGCGGCTGCATGTTAATTTATTTCTTTGATGGGCCATCCTGAGTTTTCCATGAGATGGAGGTCCCATGTTTGTCCCTGTGCTTTTACTTCCCCTGCCACATAATAGGGGCTCAGGGACAGAGGTGGTATTCATCAGGTTCTGACCAGTTCTGGAGAACCATAGTGGACATTTTGAGTAGTTCAGAGAACCGGAAAATACCATCTCTGACTGGCCCTGCCCCCATCTATTCTCTGCCTCCTGAGTCCCAGCTGATCGGTTGAGTCTTCTTTTGTTGCCCTGCACAGGAGAATGGAGCTGGAAAGCAGGTTAGTGGGGTGGAGAGGAAATGGAGATTTTGTAGTACCCTTCCCCTGCATGCCCACCAAGCTACGCCCACAGAACCGATAGTAAAAAATTTTTGAATCCCACACTGCTCAAGAGAGCTAAGATATGCTGAAAGTTGCCTAAAGTCATCCAGTGATCTAACACGAACTTGACCTCAATTCCTTCAGTCCTGGGACCTCTATACTGTATTATCTTGCCAATTATGGACAAGTGGCAGGAGGAATATGATTTAATTCTCAGTTGGATTCAGTGATGTGTGCAGAAGGGTCCAAAAGTCAAGATGGTCAAAGCCTTAATGGGTTCAATTGCACAGCTATGGTCCCTATCTTTTGAGAACCTCGCTGTATAGGAGTGATCAAATAATCAAAGCCCCAGATAATACAGGTAGTCCTCAATTTACCACAGTTCACTTAGTGACGGTTCAAAGCAGGGGTGGGATTCAATTTTTTTTACTACTGGTTCTGTGGATGTGGCTTGGTGGGCGTGGCTTGGTGGGCATGGCAGGAGAAGGTTACTGCAAAATCCCATTCCTTCCCTACCCCACTAACCTGCTTTCCAGCTCCATTCTCCTGTGTAGGGCAACCAAAGAAGACCCAGTCAATCAGTTGGGACTCAGGAGACAGAGAATAGATGGGGCAGGGCCAGTCCAAGGTGATATTTACCGATTCTCTGAACTACTCAAAATGTCCACTACCGGTTCTCCAGAACTGGCCAGAACCTGCTGAATACCACTTCTGGTTCAAAGTTGAAATGACACTGAAAAATGTGACTTATGTCTTAGGACCGTTTTTCACAGTTATGACCTTTACAGCATCCTCATGTGATCAAAATTCAGATGCTTGACAATTGGTTCATACTTATGACTGTTGCTGGGTCCCAAGGTCGTGTGATACCCTTTTGTGACCTTCTGACAAAGCAAAGTCAATGGGGAAGCCAGATTCACTTAACAACTGGTTTACTACTTATCAATTGCAGTGATTCAACTGTGGCAAGAAAGGTCATAAAATGAGGCAAAACCTCACATAACAAATGTCTCACTTAACAACAGAAATTTTGGGCTCAATTGTGGTCGTAAGTCCAGGACTATTTGGACAGTCCTAGCTAGCACTTGGCTCCATTGATTCCCCTCATGGAGACATACCTGGTCTCATCAGTGCTTCTTTCTCCTGCCAGCAGTGCAGAAGTGGTCTCGAACCCTGCAATGGTCTCCTCTATTAGAGCTAAGAGGGACCCTCAAATGCCACCCCAACTCCCCATTCACAAAACCTCTTCACTTGGTGTAATGGGCGGTGATAATAAGGAAGAGAAGGAAGACCTGCAATCAAGGCTGTCTGATGAAAAGAAGGACTAGGGATGACATGATAGCAGTATTATAATATTTGTAGGGCTGCCATAAAGAAGAAAAAGGGAAGGGAGTCAATCTATTCTCCAAAGCATCTGAAGGCAGAAGAAGAAGCAATGGATGGAAATTAAACAAGGAGAGAAGCAACCTAGAACTGAGGAGAAATTTCCTGACAGAGAGAACAATTGACCACTGGAATGCCTTGTTGGAACATTTACCGGAGGTTTTTAAGAAAGAATATTGGAAAGAATGTTTTAGGAAAATACTGGACAGCCATTTGTCAGAAATGTTATCAGGTCTCCTGCTTGAGCAGGGGGTTGGACTAGAAGACCTCCAAGGTCCCTTCCAGTTCTGTTAAGCAACAGTCAGAAAGAGAAACCTCAGCCCACACGGAAGGAATTCAGGTAAAGAAAATGCCTCAAACTTGACCCTCCATAGTTCTCTTCTCAGTATAAAGGAAGGAAGGGAAGGTGTTTTCAGACTTGCAAGATTCTGTCATTGTAACCTTATAATAAAGGTAGCTTTAGTATTCCTGCATTTGATGTTCAAACCTGATCTACCTTAAAGGGCTGACCTTTGGGCTTCCTTGGAAAATTCAGAGTTTTCTGTATATAGATAAGTTTTTGCCACCATCTGGTGGTCAGCTGGATCTCTACAGCTCAGATATGTTACCCCACATGAAAAGTGTGGAGGAAGGAATGAGCCAGAAGTTAAGAACTCTCTGGGCATCCTCGAGCTGGTGGGCCTCCTTGCCTCCCCTATATTTATGTCAATGTGTTCAGTATTGTTTTCACCCTTCAATCTTGTCTATTTTTAGGACTCCCTCATTTTTTTCTGAGTGTAGACAGGGGTGGGCTGCTGGGGGTCCGCAGGGGTTCAGGACAGCCCCTAGCTAAGATTCTGCGCAGTTCAGAGAGCCCCCAAATCCCACTCCTGGCTGGCCCCACCCACCTCGTCTCTCTCCTCCCAGGAGTCCCCATGTGGCCTATTTTGGATGCAGGTAAGTGCAGGCCACACGCAGAGGCTCAGGGAGGGTGAAAAATGGGCCTCCTGGAAGTTTGGGAAGGCTTGAAAAGGGCCTGTTTCTCACTTTCAGAGATTGTTCGGAGCCCGGGGAAGCCGTTTTCGCCCTCCTGGAGGCTCGAAAAAAGCCTCTGAAACCTTTGGAGGGCAAAAATGCCCTAGGCCACGCCCACTATGGCCACGCCCACCCAGCAACCGAGCCAGTGGTGGGATTCAAAAAATGTTACTGTTGGCTCTGTGGGTGTGGCTTGGTGGGTGTGGCACAGGAAGGATACTGTAAAATCTCCATTTCCATCCTACTCCTGGGGGAAGGTTACCGCTGGTTCTCCGAACTACTCAAAATTTCCGCTACCGGTTCTCCAGAACTGGTCAGGACCTGCTGAATACCATCTCTGAACTGAGCAGAGAACCCATTGCTAAAACTTTTGAAGCCCACCCCTGAGTGTAGATAGGATGATCACCTGCTCTTTGCAACACCAAGGTTCTAGGTGTGGGTACTTACCATTCGTAACAGACGGTGCTCAGGAACCCAATGGTGACGACTCCACAGAGAGCAGAGAGGATGACAGTGATGACAATCATGTCTCCACTACGTCGTCCAGGCCAAGTGTCAATTGTTTTCCAGAGTTCAGCTGAGAAGAATGACAATATATAACACTATTCATCAATGATATTGGTATCTGATATCTGGGGGAAGGGGGGAGCAATAACATTTGTCTGGACATAATCATGTAGATGATCCAGATTATGTAATATGCATTCTTTGTGCTTGGCATAATCTGTGTATGTGAAGGTTGATGCATTGATGTGATCATGGCTTCTATTTAACCAATGTAGCTCTATTCAAACTATTGTTTTTAATCTTCTTTCCAGTTTGCTGCATTTGTTTTTTTGTCAGATTGTGATCTTCCTCTTGTTCCTGGGATCAAGTGGCTTACATACATAAAACAGAATAGCTGGCCACGATGACAAAAAATGGACAGCATGCATGTGGTAACTTCACAGTGCAAACCTTGCCCTTTCACACAGATGCCTGAGATTGGACACAACTTAATATGTAAACCTTAGGATTGCATCATGATATCAGGACATATGATTTATCATTTCTTCCTTTGCTCTCAGACATATATGGATGCATAGGGATCTCCTTCCATCTTATCTCATAAAAATTGTTCTATATGCAAGTGGTTGAATCCTAGGCTACTGTTCTGATTGGTCCAGATAAGTAAGAAGTGGATTGGTT